>JAMJFZ010000182.1:15842500-16045000 GCA_026225945.1 Cricetomys ansorgei | reverse complement strand
CACACATGTAAGGCCATACACTAAAGTCACATTAAGAAAAGGACACCTCACACACGTGGTGGAAGGATATTTGATAAAGATGCCAACATGATTAAATGAGGAACCTGAGCTAACAAACTGTCTCAGTGGGTAAAACCCTTGATGTACAGGAGTAAGAACTTGAGAGCAGATTCCCAGAGCCCATGTCCAAGTGCTAAGTGTGGATGCACACCTGTAACCCCAGTGCTAGGAGGTGGAGACAGGAAGGCCATGGAGCTTGCTGACCCAGGAAATCTAGCATAAAAGGTCATCTCCAGGTTCTATGAAAGGCCCTGTCTCAAAACATAAGGAGGTGAATGATAGAGGAAAGACACCTGCTGTGTCTCTCTGGGCTCCACTCATGAGTGCATGACATAGTCACAAGCAAAAACACATGTGCACACAAATGCACACTACACACACATAATGTATTTGTTAATCAAAGGGGAAAAGATAGTCCTTACAATAAATGGCAGTGAGAAAACAGAATGTCTACATGCAAACAGATAAAAGTGGACTCTGAATGTATACTACATAAAAAAAATTAGCTCTTTTCTGGTTTGATTTAATTGAGCCATCTTTCTCTTATAATTAATTAAGGGTGTGCCAATTTTATTTGCCTTTTTGAAGAACTTGATTTTTACTTTTTGTTAGTTTCTATCTTATTTCTGCTCTGGAAAAAAACATTTTTAATGTCTTTTAGCTTTGAGCTTTATTTATTCTTCTTTTCCTGGCTCCTTGATGTACAGAACAAAGTTTTTGAGACCTCTTGATGAACTGTGAAAATGTCCTTAATTCCCAGAAGTTCCCCTTAGTACTGCTTTCACTGTACCCCACGCATTTTGTCATGTTCTCATTTTCACTCATTTCTCTCCTTATTTCTTCCTTGATCCATAATTTTAAGTCATTTGATTTCCATATATTCATATAATTTCCAAAGATTTTCTTCTTATTAATTTATATTTTCATCACATGAATATCAGAAATAGCAATCATTGTCATTTTAAAATCAAAGATGATAAAAGGGCTGTAACAACTACAAGAAATGAAAATGATCATTAAAATTATTATGATCAACAAACTTGAGGGACTAGAAGAAATGGACAAATTCCTGTACATGCATAGACTGATAGGATTGAAGTATGATGAAACAGAAAACTTAAACAGGCAGGAAGATTCAGTAAAAGGTCCTTCATCAAAGAAAAACCCAGAACAAAAGCTTTTACTATTGATTTGATTAAACATTTAAAAAAGTGAACACCATTTCTTTTTCAATTATTCAAAAAAAAAAAAAAAGACAGAATTATTCCAAACTCATTTTATAAGGCCAGCATAGCCCTGAAAACAAATCCAGGCCAGAAAATACCAGCACCAATAGCCAAAAAAAAAAAAAAAGTAAGAAGCTTACAAGTCAATGTTTACAGTTACTAGAATTGTGCACTGTTAACGACTATGGAGACATCTGAAGTTAGATTGAATATATTTGTATTGTGAGCTACCCTTGAGTGTATGCAGACAAGAGGGGAAAGAAAGATTATGGTATTAAAATGTTATGTCTGGGTGTCAAGTTACCAAAGAGTGGACTTGGGATAATTAATATTTTCAACCATGGAAGATCTAGGATCACCTGAGAGAAAAACCTCTGGGTTTTTCTGCAAGGGAAAACATCTTGTCACTGGATTTGACAATAATTTTATTATTTTAAACTAAAAAATATGGCCAACAAGAGAAACAAATACATAAACGTGATGTTATCAAAGTAAAAACTTTTGTGCAATAAAGAAGAATTTCAACAGAACAAAGACCCCCATGGGATGGTAGCAAACACTTCTTATAATACAAGTCATAAGAGATTAATATCTACAATGTGTAAAGAACATAAAATACTATAACTCTACAACAAAAACAAGCACCTGGGTTTTTAAAATGACCTAGAGACTGAACAGTTGGTCAAGTGCCAATGTGATCCACAAGTGGTAAAAACCATGCTATTAATCTTTTTTATTAAAATACTTTATAAAATTGGTTAAGAGCATTTTCTGCTCTTGCAAAGAACTAGGGAGGGGGTATTTCAGTTTCCAGCACCCACAGAGTGGCACACAGGCTCTGTAACTTCAGTTTCAAGGGGTCTGCTGCCCTCTTCTGGCATCTGTGGACACATGCATACATAAATACACGGAGGCCACTTAAAGGCATGAAGTACACACTTTAAAATAATTTTCTTATGTACATCAGCATACTTGAAAAAGTGAATTTTGTTTAAACTTATATCTATCCTCAAGATATTCCACTATGAATATGCAAATGTTTCAAACTCCACTAACATGCTAAATCTAATGTTCTGGTCCCACACATTTTAGACGCAAGATACTCAATCTGCATTTAGAACTCTGGGTGGGGAATAGAAACACACCCATTAATAAGCACCACTGAGTAACAGCATCCCTACGAGAAGCCCTTTTCTAAACTCAGAGTAATAATGATGGTCTTTTTTTTTAAATTCTATTTTTGAACTACTTCTATCAGTGATTCTACCAGTATCAAATGTCCACATTGCTATAAATCAAACATATATGACTCTTGGTCTACTAATCATTTTTTTAAAGTGCATGTCAGAGGGATGAAGTTTCCAAAGTTGTGTTTTTCCTACTAAGTTTCCACTATGCCTCCTGATAGCTTGACTGACCTTTTTTCAGCAGACTTTCCTTCCTCACACCCTTCTGTTGAGAGACATGTAATTGTGTACTTCCACTGCCAGTTTTCCCAGGAAGCTCTTTCTCAAGGACTGGAAGCTCATCTCTGCAGTGACAGCTTCTAGAAACATAGGGAGGGATTTAAGAGAGAATTTGAGACAATGATGTAAGGGCAAAATTTGTTAAAACAAAATAAATAAACAAAAAAATAAATAAACAAAAAAGCAGTGACATCTGTAATACTTTTATTTGGAATAACGGTGCAGGCAAGGGAGGCAAGAGGATCAGGAGTTCAAGGCCAACCTCAGCTATAGAAATAACAGACAAAAACAAATGAATGGATAAGTAAATAAAGTTGTATTGTTAATTCTCAGAACGTTTAATTATTGGTTTTAATTATTGGTTTAAAAGTATGGATTATTTAAAAATAATATGAAGAGGGAGAGAGGAAGGAGCAGCCAACTAAAAAATAAATAAGAGGACACAGCAGCAGAGTGTGACTGCAGGGTTGGGGGGAGGTAATTTTTGGCAACTGTGGGTCTGGAATACTTAAAATTTATAAAAATTTCATCAACATAAAGAGAGAGTTAGCAAGAATATACTGCTCATGAACTGTAGATACGATTTTAATAAAGATTTAATAAAGAAAACACTAATCCTTGTTAACTTAAGCATTACTCTGTTTAGGTTGTAATGATTACTTAATGAAAATGTTCTTGTGTTGCAATTTCCCTTTATGACAATTAACTTGGGGGAATGGATGCTGTATGTGCGTATGAAAGAGCATGAACATGTACTCATAAGTGCTCTCACACCTGCAAGTTGGAGGGAACCCTCTATATCATCTTCAGGCACATCATCTTCTGCCTCTTTGTGATACAGTCTCTCATTGGCTCAAAGCTCTCAAATTAGAGTAGATCCTCAGATAGCAAGTCCCAGGAATCCTCCTGCCTCTCTTTCCCAGTTCTGGGATTACAAATGAATGCCATCACGTTGGGCAGTTTTATGGGAGTTCTGGGGCTCAAACTCAAGTTCTTACGTTTGCAAGGCAAGTGACATACATTGAGGCATTCCTCAGTCCTCGCTTAACATTATCATTAATATAAAAGTTGCATTAAATTTAAATCAAAGTAATTTTACATAAATTTTTAATTCAGATATCCAGATACGGAAGAAAGTGGCTAAACTTTCTGATATACTTGTATTCATCAACTGGGAAATGGTTATTTGTTTTAATATTATTGTTATATGAATATTAATTGAAAAATGTAGTCAAAGCAAAATAATTTATCAGTATATCATAAAAAGAAATGTCCTATTTTGAGCACATTTCTGAAATCTACAGCTGAGTAAACTATAATACTTACATGCCAGAAATGTTTTATAAAGTTCAGTGAGTATTAAGTTGTAGATTTTTATTTTTTACCTATTTGGCAAAGGTTCTGTGAACTTCGAAGAAACTAGCTCTATAGAGATGGAGAGATGCGGCAGGATGTTGTACAACCACAGGGGAAACAATGGAAACATCTCTCAAACCTCCTTAAACGACCGATAATTTAGCCTACAGAAAAGTATCAGCGCTTCCACGTCTTCATCAGTACTGTTTAGGGAGCCGAGAATGGAACAGAAATGTGTAGAATTGTTGGGATGCAAAAGCAAACGAATATTTAACAACGTACACAATGCTCCTAATGTGTTGCAAGCAGAAAGCAGTAAAATGAGGAAAAGAAAATACCCCAGAATTTTTGGGGGTGGAAAAAATGCACAGTTAAATACATAAAGGTGCTAGATGCTTACAAACATACCCCAAAGCTAACAGCTCTCTGTGTCTGACAATTAGTTACACTTACCTTACAGTATATTACAGTTTAATACTTTATGAATGGTCTATAATGAGCGATTGTTGCTTTTATTGTCAGCCAACGAACCAAAACGAAGAATCACAACACTGCATTTTAACTATTTCTGGACTTGAACTCTTATTTTAGTCTTCATAGCCTTTTCCTATAAAATAAAATATTTCCTATAAAATAAAAAAAATTATTACTTTTCCATCAGGAAATTAGTTTTAAAGACTGCAAGAAATTATCTTTTCATACAGAGTCATTCTGCAACGTACTGACCCATGACAACTTTTAAAATTCGCATTCAAATTATTTAGTGTAAATTGTGTTTAATGTTTGTATCGCCATTTACCCTCATATGCCTTTAAAAAAAACTATTCCTGTACCCTTTTGTTCAGAAAAAGAAAAATGAAGGCTGTGATCTTTATAAATACAATTTACATATAATTCCATGTCTCCCTTCTTTCTTTGCCATTTTTGCTATGATTCTGTCAGGCTGAAAGAGAAAAGAAATGCAGTTCATAAAGTTAAATCCCCCATTGACCATTCAGCAATTTAGAGAGAATATTTAGGAAACTTTCCTTTTTTACAATGCAGCCTTAAAATCACCAGGCTATAGTCCATTGTCTTGGGAGTCATTAAGACCTCTTGAAAAATTCAAGACTCCCCTGGCATTTTGTAATTACCACACACAGGTTGCACATGCTTACAGCTCTCCATTATCAAAAGCTCTTGGTCTCACCACAGTGCAAAGCACAAAGAGCTAAATGTATTTAGATCCAAGTTTGACTCACTCTGCCTCAGTATTTTAAGACATTTTTTACTCTATGTTAATTATAGTAAATACAGAGTATCTAATGGTGGTTCACACCCTACAGCATATTCACCTAAGGAACAAGGAGAAACAGAATAAACTAATCCTTAGAAGACTTCCACAGAAAAGAATATTTGCTGATCTGGGGCTGCAAATTTAGGAAACAAAAACGTTTGCCTCTGTTACTTTCCCTGTATCTTAAAAACAGCTTTGTTTTAAGTGATTGACACCTGGGTTAAGACTGCTTTCAAAACAAGGATTATCAAACACAATATTTATTTATTTAGTTAGTTTATTTATTTATTTAGTTAGTTAGTTTCAATGTCAGAAATAAGGTAACTGAATGAAATGTATTTAATACCTAGATAAGTATTTAGGTGAAGTTCACCTAAATCAGATCAGTTCAGAATTCACAAGCATGTAATTAAAATGTGATACCTCTAGAACAAACCACATGGGCACATTCACCCTTCCTCTTTAGTCCCTCAGCTAACCAGCATAAATTGAAAGGCTGAGGAGAATTTTAAAAATCCAGACATACTTAGCCGCACGTACTTGCCTAAAGTCCCTGTGCAGTACAGACTACTTTGACACAGTTTGGTAGGGTTGACATTAATATCGGTTAATGTTTCTCTAGGAATCGAGGGAGTACCTTTTCAACTCCAGAAAGAAATCGACTAAAAACAGCTTTTCAAAAAAACTATTCAGCAGGGTTTGTCTGCAGTCGTGCTCATGCTGTGCAGCCAGCACATCAAACATCTTTGCAAACCCTGCAGTCCCCGAGCATGTTGTGCAGCCATGCAGCCAGCACAGTCGAACGCATCCTCAGCATCCCTCTGCTGCATCTCTCTGCATACTCTTCCCACTTCTGTATGGTTTCACACCACTCATTTGGTTTGAAGCCTCCAGCACTGTAACAGCCAATAAATCCTTGGCTCTTCTCTGCTGTCTGATTCTTCATTCCGATCACTTATATGGAAGAAAAATTTTTCTCACTTCACTGAGACTGGGTTTGGCCATGTGACTAGCTTTGGCCAGTGGGCAATTAGCAGTGAGAAACACTACCGCAAATGTTCAAAAAGTACTTTTGTTGCTATGTTATTGCCTTGAGAAGAGCATGACTGGGCTTCCCCAATAGCATGAAGGAGAGGTTGATGGACTCATAAAACAGAGATTCTTTAGATAAATTAACTGTGTTAAGCACAGCCTAGAGAGGACATTATTTGTCACAAACATGTATTATTTTATTATTTTATACTTTGAGATGATGAAGTTCTTAATTATGAAGCAATAGCTATTGATCCACATTCTCCAGACTCCATCTTTACCCTGTGGATATTCCTCTAAAGAACACTCATCTGCTGAGTGATTCTAACTGAAGGCTGATAATTTTCTCCTGACCTATGGGCTCTGGTGTAAATAGCTGCATTTAGAGCTCTTCCTGAATCCCAGTGTCAAGTCTACTTAATAGAACTTTTAATACCATGAATGGAACTTTACTTCTATAATTCTAAATTTTTGACAATACAGAGAGCTTAGGGAAATTTTCATTCCTATCCATCCTTTCTCATCTCTCCCACTGAAAGTCTTCTTCTCAACAATCCTAGTCAACTTGGATCTCTTCTTTTTCTCCATTGAGTTTAGTGTTCCTTGCATGAGCATGAGTAGGGAGTAATTTATTGAAACATAGGCAACTTATCAGTGGTTACACCACTGAGGAAAATGACAACTCTTCCCCACAGCCAGAGTCAGTTCATGAGTGCAGTGATCATGTCTTGTTCAGAAAATAAAGTTTCACAGCACTCCTTTCCAACCTTCTTACATTCTTTCTGTATCCTCTTCTGCCACATTTCCTGAGCCTTCAGAGCATGGGTGATATAGAAGTCTAGTTTAGAATCCAGCATTCCACAGTCAATTATATCATAGATTTGATAAGGTGCAAATCTCTATATTAACTGCTACCCATTGCAACAAAAAACAGCCTCATTGATGAAGGTGTACAGCAGAAAAAGTTACAACTATCAAGATAAGGATTTTGAAGGCATTTTGGCATCATGTACATTTAGGGGGGAAATGCAAATACAAGTCTCTCCCAATGGCATATGCCTCCCCACCTATAATCCTTGGTTAAGTTTATAGTTCCAGACATGAGTTCCCTCCTGGAGAGTGGGTCTCAAATCCAGACAGCATTTGGTTAACACCAGAATAGTCATGCTATAATTGTAGCAGAGTATATTTTATGAGTCAGGTCATTACAAACACCAAGAAAGCAAACAATCCAATTTTTAAAAAAAAAAAAAAGGGGGGGCTGTGGAAATCAACAGAGTTCTGAAAAGAAGAAGCAACTAATATGAAATGTTCAACATCCTTAGTCATTGGAAGGAAAAATTAAATTACTTTAATAGATTTTTTTTCTACCCTTTTGCAAAATTTCTTTCTTCCTCAAGCCTTGTGTGTTCCTTGTCTGACACACATTTCCTTACTCTCTAGTGCTCACTAAAGCATTTGGCATGTGTGACACCTCAGTCCATCACTGCTCCCAGCCATTGTTCGGTGTGCCATTTGCATGAAATGGAAGATCCAGCTGAGTTCAGAATATTTGTGTGTGGGGGGGGGGGTTTCCTTTTGATTTACCAATTTCACTTCCTCCAACAAGGCCACACCTCCCAATCCTTCTAACACTTTCAAACAGTTCCACTTCCCAGTGACGAAGCACTCAACTATATGAGCCTATGGGAGCCATTTCCATTTAAATTAGCACACCACTTTATATATGACTTGTACTCTGTGATTGCAAGTGTGTGGAGGCGGTGTCCTCGGAGTGCAGAATCTTAAGCTTGCCATCTTCAGTGCCTAAAACAAAACAAACATGCAGTGAATCTGTCTTTGTTTGTTTTGCTCACAATGGCCATTTCTTTTATGAAATGTCAACTGCCTTATCCTTGATTCTAGACTTCAGTGTTTAGATTCCTGACATGAGTCCCTTTGCCATTTCTCTTGCTTCCTTACTATCAGTGATGCCTGTTCTTCAACTTCAAGATTTTCTATCTGTGTTTTCTCTCCTTTATCAACTGTGTGACTTCTATATGGATTCTATCCTTATCCGTCCCCAAATAAATGTTTTATCCATCCAATCATACTTCAATAGAATTCCTTTTTCTTGTGTCACCTTTCAGTAGAAGCTATCCAATCTTGCACATCCTCTCACCTCACCTTTCTAGGAAGCACTGGTGTAAATCACACGGCCTCAATGATTGGTAGCACCTCAACTGTAGCTTCTGACATCTGTTGCACTCTTAAACCCTCCAGGAACTCTGTCCCTTACACCTGATCTATTCCAACACTCACTACTCCTGCTCTTACCAATACTTCTGAATCTCCCCCACACTCCGAAGGCCCTTTCCAGCCCCACCACTCCTCGGTTACACAAGATATCATTTTATTGCATGTTTCATAGAAAAACATACCATGTCTCTCAGGTTTTCCTTATTACCTGGTCTATCCCCTACTACTAACACGCCCACCAGGCTACAAACTCCTAAAGGGCATAAATTCAGATTCATAATATTTGAACTAAGCACATTGTTTCTTACTTAACTTTTCATACACACTCACTGGATTGACATGATCCAGTAATATGTACATTCATCTTTACACGCCTCATAGTTGTTCAGCCTATCTTATTATATATTTTCCAGGATTCCTTTCACCTTCTATATTTTCCAATAGTCATAATAATTCCTTTTTTGTTGCTGTGACCAAGCACTGGTCAAGAAGCAACCAATGGGAGTTCGTTAGTGCTTGTGCTTCGTGTTTGCACATCACAGTGAAGGTGGGATACTGGTTGTGCTTCTGTGGTAATGGGAACATGGGACAGCTACTTGAGCATTTACTTCTATGTGGACTAGAGATTTAGGAATGTTGATACTCCTCTAGCTTTCTCCATCTTCCTGTTTTCATTTAGTCCAGGACCTCATCCTGTGGGATGCTGCTGCCCACATGCAGGACAAGTATTCCTCCTTCAGTAAATCCTCTCTGGAAATGTCCAGACTCACTCAAAGGTGCATCTTACTAATCCCCTAGACATATTTTTTTTCTTTTCTTTGTTTGTTGTTGTTTCGTCTTCTTCTGTTGTTGTTTTGTTTTGTTTTGTTTGTTTTTGAGGGGGTGTGAACTGGAGATGAGACAGAGTCCTGCTATTTAGCCCAGGCTGACTTTGAACTCATTATGTAGGCCAGGTTGGCCTCAAACTTTCATCAATCTTCTTGTCTCAGTCTTGGATGCTAAGATTAGGGGGTGATCTTCAGACCTAGCACAGTGAAAACTCCCTGACATCTATGAGGGTAACTCTAGTGAGGATCACTAGTAATAGAGGATAGGGGTCCTGAGCTGCCAACTCCTGTAAGCTGACAAGGCAGGGCAATGGAAGGACAGAACCCCATTCCAAGGGAGGGAGCCGAGGCCTTACCCTGCAGTGCTGGACAGGAACCAGAGACTAGATAACTTGGAGAAGATTCCTAATGATATTCTGCTTTGTTCATAGATTGCCTCCTAGCTCAAGTGTCGTCAGAGAGACTTCCTGCAGCAGTTGATGGGAGCAGATGCAGAAACCCACAGCAAAGCATTAGGCAGAGCTCAGGGGACCCCATGGGAGAGGGAGAGGAGGGATTGTGGGGGCCAGAGATGTTGGGGACACCAGGAGAACACAGCCATGGAGTAAATGGAACAGGATTCTTAGGGCTCACAGAGACTGAAGCAGCAGACACTGAGCCTTCATGGTTCTGTACTAGGTCCCCTATGTGTATCTCAAGGTTGCCTGGCTTGGTGTTCTTGTAGAATTCCTAAAAGTTGGAGTGTGGGTATCTCTGAAACTTCTACCTGCCCTCGGGGACCCTTTTCCTCCTACTGAGTGGCCTTGTCTAGCCTTGATAAATGGATTAGTCCTATGTTGGCCTTGTTCCATTTTGTTAATCCCTGTTCCGTTGGTAACCTTTGGAAATCTGCTCTTTTCTGAGAGAAGCAGGAGGAGATCAAGGATGGAGCTGGGGGAGAAGAAAGATGGGGGACTTAGGAGGAGTGTAGGGAGGTAAGGCTGAGGTCAGGATGTATTGTACAAGAGAAGAAAAAATAAATTTAAAAAACACTACAAATTTTTTTTAAAGATTATATCATCCACACTCAATTCCCAAGGTATTTCTTTTATTATTTATATTATTATTATTATTATTATTATTATTATTATTATTATTATTATTACTATTATTTTGTTATCGTACAGAGTAATGAGTTTCATTATAGAATTTAACTTGTCATTTACATATCACTATAGTTCTAACTCATCCCTCTCCTTTCGTAGCTGTTTTTATGTCTTCTCTCCCCTTCCCACTGGTTCCTTGTTCACCAAATAGTACCCCCTTCTGCATTCCTTTCTTATGTATTCCATTATCTTCTCTTTTGTCCCTTTCCTTAAAATCTCTTCTTCCTCTCATGATCCCATTTGTACTTCCCAAATCTATGCACACACATGTACGCACACACATACTTATAATTGTCAAGTAATTACCACCAACCATGCTTTCTCAGTCCTCATCAAATCTGCTTTGTCATTTAATGGAAGCATTAAATTAAGCAATTTCTAATCTTCATCATCAAACTGTCATTTTAAGACACTATCATTCTTCCAAAGACAAGAAATAGCTCAGTTGCTGGCCTAGTTCACGATGTCCGTGGGACATGGGGTAGGTTCAAAGTTCCTCTCCCAGAAAAGTGTATTGGGTCATAAAAAATGAGTAGACTAAATCTTATAGGCCAAGGGGAAAATGTGTTATGTGCAGATAAAATCATAAAAAGAATATTTTATACACAGAAAGATGCAAATAACTTCTAAATGTGAAAAATAGAAACTATCTTAAACTATGTTTTTCCCTTCCTGAAACTAAAACACTTGAGAAATATATGCTTACAAAACAAAAATGGCTTATTTTCCCTCGGGGTTGCACAGGTTTCTGCTAGGGCTGGTTGGCTCCGTTGTTTTGAACCCTATGATAAGACAGAACATCATGGAATGGAGGAGCTAGGATACATACCCTACATCAGCAAGGAATAAAAAAGATGGGAACAGGGATGAGGAATCCAATAGTCCACCCAAGAGCACACCCAGCATGATTCAATTTCCTTCTTGCAAGTCTTGCCATCTAAAGATTCCATAACTTTTCAATGGTGGCAGCCAGTCAAGCCTTAAACATATGGCTCTTCAGTGAACACATAATATCTAAACCACAAGAACAACCAAAAACTGAAACAAAAAATAACGTTTGACATATTGATTATGAAGCCAGAAAAATTAATAAATAATGTGCTCAGTGACATTCAGTATGAGTGCTGTGACAATGAAATGTACTTCTTCACATTTGGCTAGTAGGAGTGAAATTTGGCAAAATGTTTCATCCCCAAGTCTCTGTACTTTAGTGTCATTTTGCTGAAAAATAGAGTTATGACTGCACCAACATGAAATCTTGTGAAGGCCACGTGTGCTGAGGACCCTGGTGTTTCTAGCAGACTGGACACACTGTCAGCCCTAGAGCAATGGTGGTTCTTACTGTTCGTCTTTACTGTAAGTTCTATATTCTTGTGCTGTGGGAGGCTTTTCCTGGGGAGACACAGCACACTTATCAACTTGCTCCAAATAGGGAATCCATGAGAGACCAAAGTAACAACTATCCTAAAGTCCAACTCGGTGAACTTGTTGTTCCTTGCAGGAACATGGGTGAGGGGTCACTTACAAGAGCAGAGATGACTGGAAGCAGCTGCATCACCAAAACCTCAGCACAGATGACAGTTCACAAATGCTCTCTGCAGACATGGAGGTGCTGTGACTATTGGGAGACACTCTCTGGCAGGCAGCACAGATAATCCCTGAGCAGCTCAGCTGGTCAGTCTCCTCCCCAGTAGTTGTTTTCTGCTTCTGTAACCTTGATGAGAAGCCTTGCAGAGCCTTGGAAGCTTGTGCTTTCTGAGATACGTGGTGTTTGATTACTCCCCCGAGTCTCATGAGCCTCCTGTTTCTTCCTACAGGGAATGTTATAATTCCAAAACAACATTGCTGCATACAGTCCTGTTACACTCTTATTCTCCCCGAGGGTGCTGAGAGGTAAACTGTATGAAGTACCATTTTTCAATCCTACCATTCTCAGGGATGTTTTCCTTGCCAGTCTCATAGAAGGCATTCATTCTTCATCCTTCTTCCCATAAATATGAGGGAAGGCCTGAGCTCACCATTCCCCTAACCTCATGAGACTTCAAGGGAGGACAGACAAATAGCAAGTTGTATATACTTAAGATCTAGTACTTAGTACAAATAAGAGCTTTGAAGACGTAAAGACTTTGAAGAATCAATAACTGTAAAAATGGTTTCTTTGCTTGAATAGTGCTATAATTAGAATTATTTTCACATTTATTTAGTTTTTATAGGGGATGTGTGTGTGTGCGTGTGCGTGTGTGTGTATGTGTGTGGCATGTGTGTGGAGTAGTGTGTATGTGTGTAAGAGTGTGCGTATGTGAATGTGTGTATGAGTGGTATGTATGTGTATTGTATGTGTGAGTGTGTGTGTGTGTGTGTGTGTGCGTGTGTGTGGTGTGTGTGTGTGTGTGTGTGTGTGTGTGTGTGCATGTGTGTGGTGTGTGTGTGTGTGTGTGTGTGTGTGCGGGTCAAAGGATGACTTCTGTGAATCAGTTCTCTCCTTCCACCATGTGATCCCAGCGATCACACTCAGCTCACAGGCCTGGATCTAAGAGACTTTACACACTCAGCCATCTCGTCAGTCCATGATCATTTTAAACTAATTATTTGTTTGCACTAGATTATTAGTTCCCAGATTTACCTGCATTCTCATGGTATGGGTATGTCTTCCTTTTTATTCCAGACATAGTAGAATTTTTGGCTTTAATTTTTATTTAAGTTAGCATAAATACAAAATAATGCTTTCATTGTGATGTTTTCACACACAGATGTGTGAAAATAGAGTGACAAAAATAAAATTTAAATTCAACCTTTTGGTACATCTATCTTACTCTGAGAAGTCTGACTCACAGCAATCTCTTACAGAACTGCGACTGGTAGCTTCAATGAGACACTTCTGTATCATCAAGGCTGAATTGCTGAGGGCTACACTTGCTGCCAAGAGGAGTCCCTATTCTACCTGACATAACCATATACAAGTTCACGGCTGAGGTACCCCTAGTGTCGTGAGGAGGTGCCTAGCATGTGCTTTCTGGATACCATGCCACATGTGGTCAAACTGTTTTATGTTTCATTTGATATATTTTGTATGTATAGGATTGTCCTTCTAAATGGACCTGGGCACCCCATCACCATTCACAGTGAGGTTTTTGTACAGTTGTCTATTCTGACTGCCAACAAGCACATGAGCAGCTGGGATTTTGCTTGCTCATAAGTTGAGATTTGTCGTTAGCACTAGACTAGACTCACTGAAAAGAAGACTCTTCTTCATTCCTCTCCAATCAGATCTCCCACCAATTCAGTATCCAATTTGTCTGCAGAGACCATCACAATGCCCAGGACAGAGTGGGTACTTAATAAACACAAAACGAATGAGAAGATAAATTCTTAAAATAAAAAGAAAACACTAAAGACTACTTCAGAGTTTTCAGTGCTGTAATAGTCAAGATTCCTCTGCTTAAAAAATTATAGCAATTCATTTGAAGCTAATTTAACAATTTTCTCCAAAGGGATAAATTTGTTAAAGGGCTTGAATAACCTCAGACAGTGAAATAGGCATTTCTTAGGGACACAAATGTCACAGGACTGTAGAACCCTCATATCTATTCTTTGATGTTGGCTTTGTTCTCTCAGAACAACACACTCCACTCAGAGCCCCTGCACTAGCCAAACAAGGTCACCTATTCTGTCTTTCCCTTTGTTTCTAGGAAAATGTTCTGATTCACCTATCTTGATTCATGTGCCTTCTCAAAATGAATTATACTAATAGCTCCTAAATATGCATCATTGTTTTTTCACTCCTGACTTCCAAACCATCATGTTCCATTGACTTTCTAGCAAACAAATTTAAAAAATGCTATATTAAGAAGAATATTTGAATCCATACTCATTTCTCTTTCCACATGACTTTCTTCACTTTTCCTCATCTTTTAATGTCATCATAAAGTAATCGATCTCCTAGGCAACTGGACAAACCTTCCCCTTTCTCCCAAATTCAGTTATATATTAATCATTAGCTTTTTCTTCTATCAGACTTTTTTTAATCCTTTTCCTCATTTTTTCCTCAACCTTAGCTCTCCAATTTTAGAATACTTTATCCTCTTCCTAGACTAATGGAATACCCTGGTATTTGAGTATTACACTCCCACTCTTTATTCTAATCCAGATTTCACATTGCTATAGAATACTACAGCACAATAAAACTTAACATTAAATCTGTTCCTTATTCAGGGGCTCTCAATAGCCCCTAATGGCTGCTTAATGCAGTACCATGATCACCTTGACACTCAGCAGCCACTACAGAATAGGAATCTGCCAGCGCAGGAGGCTGTGCTCATTACATTCATGACCTTTGCTGGTGCACAACTTTTAAAATGTAAACCACTTGTCTCCAACTAGAGCTTTTCCTTACTGGAGATGGAAAGCCGTCTATCGTTTTAGGTTTCCGTAAAGTTCCTTACTGCTGACGATGTCTTGCCAATGTAAATCTTATTAAGAGTCTTCCTATAATTCTATAATTTTCATTATATTCTTCATTTTCACTACATGTTATGGCACTCTTCATACAGTTATGGGTTTGTTTTATTTCGTTTTACTCCTTTCTATGGGTAAGTGGGATGTTGGAAAGTAGAGTGAGCACTACTTTTCTTTGTATATTGTTATGTAAAATGATTTCATTTTTCTTAAAATGTTTGTGTTAGTGATAGTTTGACCTAAGTGGAGAGACTTCAAAAATCCTCACAGATTTGCATGAGAAGCACATTCATGCTTGGTAGACCCACTCCCAACTTTTTGAAGATGTAGGAAGATTAAATAATAGCCATAGTCCTATACGTTAAATATGAAAAAGACTTGAGAAATTTAGGAACAGATTTTTTTATCTACTGGATTATTAATAAAGAAATAATATGTAATGTCTTCTTAAACCCTGTATACCACATAGCTTTCTCTGAACCAGAGGAAAGTAAGAAATCACTAAAGAAGGTGAGAGAAACACTGAGTGGACTCTAGTCTCTATCTATTTCCAAATTTACACACCCATGTGGACCATCAAAAGGAACTATAACACTAAACAGCGTGAGACTACCTTGTCAACCAAACCAATTCTAAAGTAACCAATCTCCCCCATGTTTGTGTGTCTGTGTGTTTGTGTGTGTCTGTCAGTCTGTTCGTGTGTCTCTATTTTCCTTCCCCTCACCTCTCTCTGTGCATGGGTGTCCCTCTCTTCCTTTCTCCCTCTCTTCCCTTCCTCTCTCTTTCTGAGATCCCCAATATAAAACTGGCAGAAAGCAAGGCACAGCTCTGGAGGATGTAACCATGTTAAAGGTGCTTAACTACGTGAAAAAAAAATATTTTAGAATTAGTTTCCACTATCAGATTTTCAGATATTTCAGATATTTTAAAGCTAACACCAAGTGTGGGTATGAAAATAGCAAGGTGATCTCTAGTGAACTGGAAGTGGAATATAAACTAAAATAGTACAAAATGGGTCTCTTTGACCTTTCTGTGACACACTGCTGAAAAAAGAATCAGACGTATGGAAGCACAAAACAAGAGACTACAGATAAGTCAGTAAGTAGGGAAGAGTCATAGGTACCCAATGCAAGCCACACTCCTACTTACCCAACAGTGAAGAAGTCAGTCAAAACCATTTATGGAGCGGCCCACCTGTGGTAGGGAGGAAAGACACATGAACAAAGCCGAGTTCTGTCCCCCCAAAAGGTCTCAGCTTGGTATGACTCTGGAATGGCTTTACGGGGGCTTTGCACTAATCAGTGTTTAGGATTCTCCAATCTTCCCAATATGCACAATACTTTGGAATCCTTCCTTTCTAGTATCTTCTAACTCATCACTGTTTGTATTTGCATACTTGATATCCCAACTCTCTAATTGTTCTTATTTGTACAATGGAAGAAATGCAGTTTTTTATTGTTATTTCTAGGTTGTTAGACACTATAAATTAATAAACATGGACTATGTATCCATGCTTTTTTTTTTCTTAAAAAAAATCAGCCAATTAATCTCTCTGACCTGCATTGTTTATACCCTGGCAGTAAGTAAATTTAATGACTCTGCCAATTCTTATGCACGGGACTTCATGTGACAGAATTTGACACAAGAAATCTTTGCTCTCCCACAAGCCAACACTGACTCTCAAGGAGTCCAGTCACACTCTTTCCCCACGTTCCTCTGATAAGCTGATCATGTTTGAGAGAATATTGGCTAATGTCTATACCTCAGCAAGTAAATCAAAGAGATGTTACTGGCCTATTGAACACACATACCTGGGTAGAAATTAACACATTCAGAAAGTCTTACGGATGATGAAGTCTTGAAATCAAAACATCATTTCATCTCACAGGAATAGCATTATAGCTCTTATTGCATCAGCCTTTCATAACAGAGTTTGTGTCAGGCACTCATCTGATGGAAGCAGAAGTCACCCAGGGATAAAACTAAGCTCCTGGATTTTACAGAGTTCACAGTAAAGTCCAGGGAAGGGTGGCTGGGTGTTACCAGTTAGCATGTCTGCAGGAAAGGATACTGTAGTTGAAACTGTGTTGGCTGGGCTTCACTAATATTTTTTAATTTTCAGTGTGTTCAAAGTAAGTTCCTTGTCTGAGCTATTTTGTTTACTAGTTCTTTGAGATCAGCTCTTGAACTCATTTTATTCCCTCTTTTGCTTTTTTACATCCAGAGCATCACGACACTTATATTAGCTGTTTTCCAGATTAATAAAACTTTCAAATACAGACATTAGTTTTGTTTTGTGAACAGAGGAAAGGATTTCTGGGAATTTGAGGTGGTCCTAAATAAAGGAGAACCAAGGATTGTTAGGGTGATGAAGGTTTTCTGATATCAGTCATGATAATGGCTATGCATGTAAACATGTTCAGAACTATGTACTTGAAATGGCTACTTTTACCCTGTTAGAAAATTGCTTAGTTGATTTAAAAATGTTCCCAAACAAGGAAACTAAATAAATAAAAATAAAGTTCACAGCTGATGTTATGTCTTTTAATTAGCTTAACAAGAACATTTTATAACATGATTAGAGACCTGACCTGGAAAGACTTTGTATCTTAGAATTTGTTGACTAGAAAAACATGACTGTCATTTTCTTCAAATGTATTTTATCTATATTTTAAATGTTTTTAATTTTAATAGAATTATATCACCCCCTTTCCTCCCTCATACCCCTCCTAAGAATATTCCTTGTAACCCATGTCAAGGCCTCAGAGTCAAAAGTTGACAGCCTCTTTTCTTTTCTTTTTTCTGATATATGTACCTGCTGAGTCTATTTTGTGTTATGTGTGTGTATATGGTTCAAGGTCGACCACTCTGCACTGGAATAAGGGTGCTCATTCCTAGGAAAAACTAATTCTCCTTCTACCAGTAGTCATTAGGTGATTATAGTTCTTTGTCTAGGGGTGGGACTATGTAATCCCCGACCCTTTTAGGATAGGGAGCCTGAATAGGCCATCTCCTTCAACCAGCCAATGCTCACAGAGATAGGACTATGACACCAACCAAGCCAGGAAAAAAAAAAAAGCAAAAACAAAAACCTTCAACCTGTAAATTATCCTGCCTACAGGATCTGCTGGTCAATGGAGAGACAGAACCCCACGGCAAGAGGGGAAGCCCATGCATGGCACTGAAAGGCTGGTCAAGAACCAGAGACTGGAGAGCCCAGATATGATTCCTAATGAGATTTTGCTATGCTCATAGATTGGTGTCTAGCCCAAGTGTCATCATAGAGGCTTCCTCCAGCAGCTGATGGGAACAGATGCAGAGGTCCAGGACCAAACATTGGCAGGAGCTTGGGGAACCTCAAGGAAGAGGGGGAAGAGGGATTGTGGGGACTAGAGGAGTAAAGGAATACCAGGAGAACATACCCAGGAGTAAGCAAACCAGGACTCTGAGGGACTCACAGAGACTGAAGCAGCAGATACAGAGACTATGTTGGTCTGCACTAGGTCCCCTACATATATCGTAAGGTTGTCTGTCTTGGTGTTTTTGTAGAACTCCTAAAAGTTGGAGTGTGGGTATCTCTGAACTTTTACCTGCCCTTGGGAACCCTTTTTATCCTATTGGGATGCCTCATCCAGCCTTGATGTGGGGTCCTTCCTGGCCTACTGCCATCTTGTTATGCTCTGTCCGATTGGTAACCATTGTATCCCTGCTCTCTTCTGAGGAGAAGTGGAATGACAAGGTGGACATGGGGGAAGAAGGGAGTTATGAGGAGATGAAGGGGGAGGATGGGGTCAGGATGCATTGTATGAGAGAAGAAAGCAATAATTCTTTGAATTCCCCCTTTAATGTTAACATGGCTGTTGATATCACCATTGTTTCGGTCCTGTTAAGGAAGCCATTTCTATGAAAGAATGTTCCACAGTAGATTTCCTATATTCTGACTTTTCGAATATTTCTACTTATATGCACGCATGTGTATATTCTGCAAACACACACACACAAACACACAAAACAACTTTTTTAAAAACATTGGTGGCTTAATTGCTGACTATGCTGTTTCTCTCCTTTCTCATCTGCAGTGCCTGACAGACACACAGGTGTCACCACCTGGGATATTTCTTTGCTGTAAGAGGTGTCCTGTTACCACTATTCAAGATGCAATGCTTTAAGAACACAGCCTTGGCTAATTTTAATTAATACCATCATCAAATTATGCCTTTGTCTCCCTTCCTTCTTTTTCTGTTATCCTTCCACAAATACTCACAAGTACCAGCCACAAGATTCTGGAGGCAGGTGAATTCATAGGAAAACTTTGGTATTCAGCCTAAATAGATGTAGACTTGCTGGTGAGAAGTCATGACACTTGTGATTTCCTACTCATGGGTGTTTTAAAACATGAGTGCTGTGGGGCATGGAACTGAAGTTACCAGAGTTGTGAAAGAATGCAGTCTTTATTAGCAAACTGACATTTTAGCTGGGACCTGATGATGGATATATTATTCTTATATATGTGATTTTCAGTGAAACTAACACTGCTCTCATATTATCAAACTAAATCCTCCTGGTTTCTTTATTTCTTCTTTTAAAAAGAAAGCCTTTAGCTCTTGCTGTCTTGGGAGCTTCTTAAGGTGGCCTGAGAGCAAGAGAATGCTCAAAGCTCTGAAAGGATACCATTAACTTTGTTTTGCTGTCTTCTGTTTTGTTTTAAGAGAACTCCAGATACTCAATAGCAAATAAAATAAAATTGCCCAACTAAAAATGTTCGGCTGACCTAAATAGACATTTCTCAAAAGAAGACACACAATGGCCCACATGTCTGTAAAAAGAAGTCTTAGCATCACTAACCATCAAAGAAATAAATTATTGCCTCATCCTAGTAAGAATGGCCATCAATTTTAGAAGTCTGTGGCAATGTGTACTAGTGAAGATGTAAAAACAAAAGGAAGTCTTTGAGCACTACTGATGGGGATGTATATTAATAGAGCCACTGTGGAAAACGATGTGGAAATTAAAAGTGGAATTGCTATATGATCCAGCAACCCCACTACTGGATATTCATTTACTGAAAATTATGTCTATGTGTCAAAAGAATATCTGAATTCCCATGTTCTTCTAGTACTATTTATAACAAGCAAGAATTGGAAACAACCTACATATCCATCAACCAATACAGAAAATATGATACATATATACCATGAAATGAAATCTTGTCATTTGTGATATTATGAATGGAAACAAAGATCATTGTATTAAATAAAATCAGCCAATCACAGAAAGACATGTAGTTAATGATTCCACTCATGTGAACTTTAAAAAATAATCTCATGGACATTGAGAGTAAAATGGTAGCTACCAGAGATCCTAATCCTAAGATTAGAGAAAAGTGAAGGAGGAAGAAAATGTAATCAAAGTATAATAAGTTACAGTTATATATAAGAAAGAAATCCTATTACACAGTAGGGTGGTTATAGATATCAATAATACATTTCAAAGACCTACAGAAAATATTCTGATCTCCCCACCATAAAGAAATACTAAAAACATAACGAAAGACATGAAGATATTTAAACACCACACAGTACACACATGTATTAAAATATTACATGCTACTCCATTAATATCCATATAATCAAAAACTTCAGGGAATCACCTCTGTACAGTCATAGGCATACACCTCAATACTACTGCCAAAAGCCCAAAGCTGTCTGCTGGGATGAAACGTTCCTGCTCTCAGTTTCTGGAGTTAGAGTAGCTGCCCTTCTCCCTTCCAAGCACAGCAAGAAACTCTTTCTCTAACTGGAACCAAGAATACAACTCTTTTAGCAAGAAAGAACAGGAAAGGCAGTTTTGAGGCTTCTCTTCTCCAAACGTGGAAGATTATATCAAAGGAAAGAGTAATGGTTATGAAAGCCCAGACTAAGATGAACAAAAAAGTTAAAAAAGCTAGCATGGCAAAGAAGGGAGAAGGGTAATCATAATATAATACAAAATAACAAATAAAAGGATCAAAAGCAGAATGGTAGTGAATCTCTAAGCTAAAGCCAAGCCTTCTAGGACATTGTTGGTACTGACCTGCCACTTCAGCTTCCCTTCACAGCTTAGGGTATACAAGAGGGATATCTTGGTTCACAGGGTAGTTGCATGAGGACCACTCCACATAAGTGTGTAGTCATTTCTCAGGAATCCTACTTCCAAGTCAGCCCCTGAATTAACAGACATGTCACTGAGACTCTACTGCCAAGGTCAGAACACTTTTTGTTGAGTGGCCAATAGTAGAGCTAAACAACATTCCTCTATGAGCACTCATCAGACATGACATTTCTGCTAGTCCATGACACATCAATGTGCTGTGAAGGAGAAAGTTAAACTATCATTCCTTCTTACTCCACAGAGGTAGAGACTCACCACACACTTAGAGAAACTGCACTTGATAGCCCAGTACTCTTCAACTCTAACCACATTCACACTGTTGTTTTCCCTTTTTCAAGGAAACAATATATTGTGACAGTTAACTTTTGTTCTCAAGAAAACAATACCAATATTTGTATAGACCTTTTCCCAGAGAGATAAATCTTCCATTGCTGTAGCAGATAGAATACTTGGGAACTTCCTCTAAGCCTCCTAGTTCAAAAATCCTGCCAATTTATTTTCCAATGTTAACCTCAAAAGAGGGAATCCAGTTATTGAAGGTAACTTATTTCTGTCCTTGGAAATAACAGAAAGGGTCTGAAGATAATTTACTCAGAATTATCATTACAGTAGACAAATTTATCTATAGGTGTTTACACACAAAAATGGAAGAAACAGCCAATAAACTTGTGAAAGAATTCACTAAGTATGCTGATGTCTCAGGGCTATGCAATGCTACTGGGAATAGAGAATAAAAAGACAGCAGAATAATTCTGTGAATGGTTTTTAGCACACTTGACATTCTAGAATTTCCATCCTGTTACTTATTTCAAACAAACTCAAATTATGCCCAGATAAGACAAGGGACTTTGGCAAATCATAATAAGCCAACTAGGAAAAGACCTCCTACCAAGCCCTTACTAATGAGGCAGAAAAAATGCTTACCATAGGTACAAACTCAGGTGTTCAGTGATGTTTCTATTTAATGGACTCACCTGTCCCAGCCTTGCTCTGTATAATGATCTGAACACAGGAACCAGGGTGTGGTACCTTTAGCAGTAGGTAATACCTAACACTCATTGCAACGTACTGTTAGGAAGGTCTAATATTTTAAACAGCCAGTGTAAGTATTGTTGTTTTTCCCACGTCAGTTGAGAAGGAACAGGGCAACCAAGTGTTTTCTCAAACAAGTAGGTGACTTGGAGTTGACAACCAGGTAGTCTGACTCCAAAGACCATTTTTGAAACCTTCACATTGACCCTGGATGTTATTGCAGAATATCACACACACACACACACACACACACACACACACACACAAAATGGCAGGTGCTATATCCCATTTGACAAAAGCAAATTTCCTAATTCTATAATTTCTTAATTCCTGGATATGTTGTAGGATTGGTAAGAGACTGCTAGATTATTTGATACCTTGGTGAACTTTGAAGATTCTGACCAGATTCTGTAGTTAAAAAATCTCCAGGCCTGTGTTTTTAATTTACTGACTACTTTGAATATTTTTCCTTTATGAAGTACTCATAATTTCTGCTGGCTTATTTTATTGCAATATTATTAGAATATACCATTGCAGAGAGGTCAGTAATTTTGCAGGACCCCATTCTGAATGGAGTAACCCAGACCATTCCCTTTGGGGTGCTCAATGGGACACTGTAGCCTGTCTTTTGATGAAGTCCAGAGGTCCAGGAAGTATTAAGAAATCAAACTACATACCTGTGCTCCTTCAGAGCAAAGGAGCTTCTCGGGATGGGTGAGAGTTATGGCCATATTCTCTAGAAATCAGGACTGTAGAGTTCACAGAGCTCTGGGGTTAATGTGACCGCTTCCCTATCAGAAAGTTTCAAGCTAATCTTAAACTACTTACAACTTTACCTATGTATCTGTTTGCTCCCATTTCATAGATAGAGTCATTAATTTAATATCTGGCACATTGCCAGTTTTTCTCCAGGAAACTATTAGCATAACAGAAGACCACAAATTGACATAAAAGGTGGGTCACTTAAGGGAAATAAATGGTTAATAACACCTGAACCATGACTCCAGTCTTCCAGGTACAAATTCTAGAAATTATCCGACTAGGTCATTGACAAGGAGTGCAGGATACGGACCACTAGCTGTATATCTTCATTATTACTGGACAGTCTCTTGGAGCTCTCGTGAGAATTTTCTCCCTGGGTGTTAGCACTCTAGGCAAAATCTAACCCTCTACCTCAGAAGCTTCCAATGATAAAGTTTGATTCCACCAAATTTAACCCTAGGGAGCCAATGCATTTTGTTCTGTTATGTTCGGATTTGATTTGGGCTGTTTTCTAGGCTGACTGGCAGAGCAATGGTGAAGGGTTATTAGAAGGAACGTGAGTAAGCTTAAGCAGACACACTGGAAGATCTGCACTCAGCAAGTGTGATGGCTGCCCAGTGGCGGCCTGGATGGAGCCCCAGCGCCCTAGTCTTCCCTGGCCTATATTTGCGAGTCCCTCCCTGAAACTCTAAGGTCGTGTACAATTAAGGCAGGACTGTATACAACTGGCTAGGAGGAGAGGCTAGATTCTAACGTGAGAGTCCAATGACCTTCTTCATCCCCTCATTCTGTGAGGGAACATCAACAGTTACAAGGCCAGCTGTGGTGACCTTCTGCAAGCAAACACAGCTTAACCCAGGAAGATGGTGGTAGTTTGTCTTAGAGAAGAGTCCTGTACAACAGTAGCACACACACCATGCATGTACACCTGCGGCTGAGTCCAGTAATCTTGAACTTCACAAATCTCTAATTTGCTCACCCCACCTCCCCCTTTGATTCTGTTAAACTTCTGTGAAGCTTCCCAGAGAAACCTGAACTCTAATTGCTTTGCAAGGGGATGCTCTGCAAGAAGGAATTCAAATGATTGATTTTGTAAAGAAACCTTTCAGATACCAAAGTTTGAGTCTAGTACTCCCATCAGCATAGCTGGACTCCTTGGAGAATTGTTTCTTCTTTCATCCTAAGACTGCATCTGAAATCTGACTCAAACAATGATTTCATTGTCTTCTTGACCCACACAAGAAATTCTTCTCCATGTCTGCCTTATTGGAAATGATCATTGGATTCTTTCTTTCAGTTCAAGACTGGTTAGTAGTCATGAAACCTGGATGTTTTCTGGCTGGTGTTGCCCAAACTTGTTTTTTTGTTTCTTTGTTTGTTTGTTTGTTTCTCTATACCAACTATAAAGAATTTTTTTAACAAGACTGCCAAGTTCCAATTCAAGTATTGTCTATCAAAGATAACACATCACTCTTGGCCCCTCTCTTTTCCAGCTTTCCCTTTTTTATCATTGAGCTTTGGTGCTCAGAGTTCGGTAAGCTCTACCAACCTCACTTAACCTACTCACTTTCTTTGTAGCATCCACAAAGAATTAAATACATCCAGATTTAGCTGAATTGAGTTTTACATTTCCAATTCAGAGTAGGTTTCTCTATCATTTTCTTAACAGATTGGATCTGTGGCTACAACTTATATGACAAATCTACACTTCAACTTCTGATAGAACTCAGTCCTTGAAGGGTCCTCTGTTTTCCTGGCCTTACCAGGATTGCCAGGAACACTATTATTTTTGATATTTAAAGCAATAAAGAGTGCAATCAACCTTCTATTTCATCATGCCCATAGGCACATATCATAAAACATTTTTACATGAATATACAACCAACAATCAAAGGAGCTTTCATGGTTATAATTCCTATTAATTTGGGCTAGAATTTGTTTAAACACTTAAGAAAGGAAAAAGTACTATCCAATATGCTTTTGCTTTATAGCTGTATTATTTTATTGCTTTTTAACATTTTATATATAGGTGCTGAACATAGAGTATGTTGGTTTCAAAGTGTGTTGGCTATTAGTAATGGCTGACTTATTTGCTTATATTCAAATTTTGAGAAAAGAGTAGTCTTAATTTTTATTCTATAAAACTAAATCATGAAGCTCAAATATTAAAAATAATACCAACAAAATCTTATCTATGCATGACCTTGTGCCCATTAGCAATGAAATAGATGAACTGGAAAGCAAAGAACTATAATTTGGGACATCTTATTTGTTACTGTGTAAGAAGTATTGTTCTCAGACTTGATGAGCAGACTATGATCTCCCAAATCTACCTAGTCCAAATAGAACAAGATTTTAGTCCATGTTTTAGCCACTGCATAAAGAAGATACAAGGACAAAAAAGTTTAAAGAAAAGTTATTTACTTACACAATGGTTGGAAATAAAGATATATATATGTGTGTGTGTGTGTGTGTGTGTGTGTGTGTGTGTGTGTGTGTGTATCTATATGTATATATGTGTGTGTATATATATAATGTATATATATTATAATATATAAATTATATATGTATATACATTTATTTTATTTATATATTATATATGCTTATATATAATTGTATAAATTATATACTATATATATATATATATAAAAATTTACCCCTCCCTGAAATTGGTATGAATATATACATATATGTATATATGTATGTATGTATATATATATATATATATATATATATATACACACACACACATATACATATATGCAATATTACCAGGTTACCCTATTTATAGTTAGTTTTAGCATAGAAGAGAAAAGGCAATATTTTCAAATGATTACATCCTGTTATGACTGAAAATATCAGCATTTTAAATAGAAGAGATAATGTAGGGACAGTTTTGTGAAGAAGTCAGAAACATATGGAGAGTAATTCAGGTCTCACTTGTTTTGAAAGTAGAATTAAACATGGAGAGATTGTTCTTTTGTTGCATTGCATTTATTTGGTCTTCTGCTTATAGAATATAACATGAACTGTCACCTATATAATTGATGACTGTTAAAGGTCTCCAATTTCCATTCTCTAAGATGGCCAGAGGCCACAGGAGCATGAGATTAATAAGTACCCTCTGAGATCTATATCAGATGACATTTCAACACAGTTTTCTGCAGTGAGCATGAATAAGTAGAACAAAACCAATTCTACTAGACTGGACTTTCTAACCCCTGTTCAACTGAGTCCTCTCCATTTAGTCATGTAGTTAAATCTTTGTCTGGAACTCACATATTCTAGTTATTGGTCCAACAAATCATGGTGGGTAGTAAGGAAGGAAGCTCCTCTGAGTATTATTGGTTGAACAAATCCCCCTACATCACTAACATAATGTGTAAACTCCAACAATTAAAACCATCTTACCCAACTCAGTAGTTTATCCTTTCAGAATAATTCTATCTTCTCCATTGCAATGGATTTCTTTTCCGATGTGAATAGAGTTACTTTTTCTAAACACCAAGTGGAATAATGATTGTACACAGTGTGATTCTCTAAGTGTTTATTTAAAAGAGAAACTCAGCTAGCTTACCAAAAACCAGTTTGACTCGGGCTAAATGAGCAGTCCATAATTATCTGGTTGTAGAGTAAAAGGGTCGCCAGTGATGTGAAGTGAGTGTTTTACTGTAGCTATCTGGCTCTACACTGGGAAGGCTGCATTCACAGCTGACTTCTTTTGTAAAGAGTCAGTTCTTTGTTTCTCAAATTTAATACTTTTTTGTCTATTTTGCTCCATGGTAGTTCTCTTCCACATAATTAATACTCAGTGAGCCAAAATTTCTTTCCTATTTTCATTTTATAGTGTAAAGTTTCCATGAAAACTCACTCAGACAATGCATTCCCAGCATCCTGTCCTCAACAGGTGAACTGCCTGGCATGCAGACTTCTGATTCACTGCCAACCCTAGTATTTAGCTGGGGAAAGTGGCCAGAATACCTGTGCTGTCAGTTCTTGCAGATAGGCTGCTATTGTCTATCTCTTTCTAAATCCTGCAGCAAAAAGATGTTGCATACCAAGGGCCAGCCACAAAAGCAGGCAGTTAGTTTGGAGCCTCTAAACTTACTCTGGTACCCCAACCTTGTCTGCATGAGGGACCTCCTTCTACCATTCCAACAGCTGTGACACCTCACTCCCTCTGAATGGTAATGTTTCAACATTGAATGATAACTGGATAATAATAAGGTCACTCTTTAAAAATATTTTGTTATTTTTGAAGATTTTGTATATATGTACATTCCCATATGGTCATATTCACATCCCAACCCTCTCCATAGTGCCTCAAGCACAACTCCTCCAAGTTTCATTCATTTTCTTTTTAATGACCCACAAAGTCCATGTGAATGAGTGTGGGGTCACCACTAGAGCATAGGCAACATACCAGTGGTCACACCCTCAAAAATAATGATTCTCCCTTCCACAGGCTCCTCCAACAACTATCCAATAGATCCTCAGTGTTGGGTGGGGATTGGAGACTACCCATCTAGAATGAAATTTAGACTGCCTTGTTCTTGTGAAGTTCGCCACAGCTTCTGTAAGTTTATGAGTGCATTGACCTCACACCCAGAAGACAACATTTCACAGCATTCTTCCCCACCCTCTAGCTCTTACATTATTTCTAAACCCCCTCCCCTTTCCATAATGTTCTCTGAGACAAGGTGGTACAGAGTTTAATTATAAGTGTCTCATTTAGGGATCAGTCCCTTATTCTCAACACTTTGACTGGTTATGCATGTTTTCACTGTCTGTTCCCCTCTGCAAAAAGACGCCTCTCTAACCAAGAATAATTAGCAGCCCAGATCTATGAGTATAAATACAGATATTTAGGAGGCAATTTGATTAGGATAACCATTTAGAAAAAAAAATGGGTTCTTCTCAGGGCCTATAACCTTTCCCAGCTATGGGATATTAACAGGATTATAATAGCTGGAATGAAATTTTCTCCTGTAAAGCAAGTCTCAAATCCACAAAGGAATCTGTAAAGCAAGTGAATATACAGCACATAAAATAGAAGAAAAATTCCCAGCTGTTCATCAGAGGATTAGTATGTAAAACACGCAAAGAACTCATAAAACTAAACATTTTTAAAAAACCTAATTTTTTAAGTGGGCTATATTTAAGACTGACCACTTGAAACTGGATAACCTATGAAGGGGATTATTACTGAAGAAAACTATGTCTACCTCACTCAGTAGCCAGAGCCTTCATATCAGCCTGTAGCTCTTCATATCAGAGTAATGCCCTATAAGACTTCCCTCATCCACATTGGCATGTGAACTGGTATTGTCATTTCCTGATCTGGTTTAGGTGATCATATAGTTGAGATTTGATGAGTAATTTCTCAGTCATATATAGAAGATACTATCTAGTGGCAGACCTCCCAGGAATGATACTGTGCTCATGTGTGAAATTCCCCCCAAAGCAATATTTCTTTTAAGTTTGGGCTTTAGAACTGAACAGAATTTTCTCAAAAGAAGAAATACAGACAGTTAGGAAACACTTTAAAAAGAGCTTGCATCATTAGTCATCAGTGTAAGTAAAATTGAAACTAAGGTCCTCACTAATCCAAGTTTGAATGATTGCCATCAGGAATACAAATGGCAACTGCTGGCAAGGGTGTGATGGAAGGAAGACACACACACTGCTGCTGGGCTTGCACATCTCATACATACCACTGCTGGGTGTGATGGAAGGGAGACACACACACACACACTGCTACTGGACATGCAAATCTCACATACACTGCTGCTGGGCGTGCAAATCTCATATATACTACTGCTGGGTGTGATGGAAGGGACACACACACACACATACACACACTCACACTGCTGCTGGATGTGCAAATCTCACATACACTGCTGCTGGGTGTGCAAATCTCATAGACACTGCTGCTGGGTGTGATGGAAGGGACACACACACACATACACACATGCACACTGCTGCTGGGTGTGCAAATTTCACATACACTGCTGCTGGGTGTGCAAATCTCACACATACTGTTCCTGGGCATGCAAATCTTACACACTGGACATGATAAGCTCACACACACTGCTGCTGGGTGTGATGGAAGGGACACACACACACACATTGCTGCTGGGCATGCCAATTAGCTCACTTCAGACATCAGTCTGGAAATTCCTCAAAACAGAAATAAAACTGCCACACAGTCTAGCTATACCAATTCTATGTACTTGGACATCTATGTCCATTGCTCCTCTATTCTCACAGCAAGGAAATGGAGTCAGCTAGGTGTCCAGCAACAGATGAAAGGATAAGAAAAACATGGAACATAAACACAATGAAATGTTACTCAGCTATAGTGAAACATGCAATCATAAAATTTACTAAATGAAGGAATTCAGGTACAGGAAGACAAATGGTATAGGTTCTCTCTCATGTGTGAATTCTAGCTTCAAATCTTTTGCTTTGGGTGTTTAGCATGGCTCAAGTGGAAGCCAGGGAACTAGAAAAGAGTCTTTATGGGAGTATTGTCAGAAAGACAGAAATTTACAATATGGAGAAAACATTAAATTATTTCAACTATTCAACATGAATCAACCCATCCCAAAATGAAGATCACAGATGTACCATGACCAGGGAGGCTAATTTGTTTTACAAGGTCCAAAAAAAAAAAAATTATGTTATCTAAGTCACTGCCAAAATGGCTTTGTAGAACTGAACTCTCATTGCATATAAAACAGAAATAGGAGATCATTTATTTAATATGATGAGTGCCATGTTTAATAATGAAATTCTTGAAGAATTTCAACCAATTTTAAGGAAACAAACCCAAAGATACTTCATCATTAATAAATACTATTCTGATCCTACTTAACCAAAACAAAAGTACTTCATCGTTTATAAGTACTATTCTGATAGTGCTAGCCTAAACAACAACAAAAAATTAGAAAAAGAAATTAAAAGTCATGAATTTGCAGGAATATGAGGCATTTCATTCATTTGACCTATTCCCCATAAAAGACAAGAGAGCTCAATAAAAACAACTAGAACTTCTGATTTTTTGACTACTTCATCCCAAAGAAAGACACAAAACAAATACTGTTCTTGCATATACGTAACACCTTTCTACCCAGTTGTGCTCCAAGAGTCCAATACTGGGAGCTGCAGAAAGTCTTTAGGTAGTAGAGAGTAATTGGATTATAAAACCAAACCAGTCTTGCTGACTCAGGCCTGTGATATTACCTGCTGTGCAGATTGTGGTAGGAGACTGGCAAGTTCAGGGTAATCCAGGGGACTCAGTGAGGCCTTGGAAAACAGGCAAAGAGGGGCTGAGGGTGCATGGAGCTCAGTCATAGGGTGGTGTGCTATGGTGGTGTAGTCACTGGCACTAGTGGTCTCACTTGTGCACAGGCCTGGGTTCAATTCACAGCACAGCATGAAGAAAAAGCCCTGATTCCATACCTAGCTCACGACTTTAAAGATCTACTAATTAGTAGTCTTTAACTGTGATCAATAGTGGACAAAATCAAAGAAATAAAATTCATTGCCCCTGATATTAAGAAATCTATGACACATAATGCTGGAAAGAGAATAACACAGGCGTATTATACACACGCATGCATAAATACCCACAACACACAAAATTAGTCAAGCTTAGAATTATTTCTACATTTCTTCTTTAAAAGCAATTCTCATAAAATGCAGTCTGCCTAAAGAGTCAACATGAATTGTAAATGCTTTTATCCCACAAATATGATTTCTGACAAAAATATCTTATTGGAGTTGAGGAAGGAACACAGGGGAAAAGGTTATTTCAAGGTACAAAGTAAACATATGTGACTTTTCATCAAGAACAGTGTCAATCAAACTCATCCAGGGAATGAGGACTGAGAGATTTTCCCTATATCAGGAGTTTGCCCCCTTCCTCACCACTGTGCCCCTTGAGAGACTAAATCACATCAAAATCATCATTCTATCACAGAACGAGTGTGTTAAACTCTAGGCATAAATCCTATCTCAGACTACTATTTTCTGAATATCCTGAGACATTTCAGGACACCATACACAATATTTCTAGTGTTCAATTAGCTATAGGTGCAGAACAGGTGAACAAGGAAGAAGAAAGGAAAAATAAAAGCAACAGCTGTCACCTGACCCAGAAACTAACTTCATAGCATCTGGAGAACACGAAGCCTATAACTTCCATACTGAGTGAAACTGAAATGAATAATCTTCAGTGACTTTTAATGATAAGTGGCATATTCCATCCTAAGAGTATTACCTCTTAGGAATCCGCAGGAATGTTAAGCCTTCCAGCAGGATAATCCACTGCTCACTGCGCCAGTGTTCTGGCAGGCACCAAGAGATCAGAGGCCCTTGATTTGTTTCTGTTGTTGATGGCTGTAAGTGGCTCATTTAGGGTGATTGGGTGATAGCCCATATTTGAACAGGAACATATGACCTTCCCATACCACAGATTCTGGATGCTGCTGGACATCTCTTGTTTGCTAGTTTCTGGGCCATCGGAAGTAACTTGGATGAAACAATTCTCCATGTTTTGATTTTTTTCTCTTGATATTGCAGGCTATTTCCTGCACTAAATATAGAAAGTTGTATTTATATTTTCATGAGTGCATGTTTGGCAGCTGAAGAGAGTTGCAGTCTTTCTTCCCATGGGGACACTAAGCAAAGCACCTGTGCCTAATTTTGATAGCAGACAGAGGAGATTAGGTTCCTGGAGTATTCCTCACAAAAACAGCTTCCTATCTAAGTATTTCAGATTTTTACACTAGGGAGTTTCACCCTATACTATCTTAACGCATTTTACCAAGATTCAGGTTTATGGGAAGGGACAATTCATGTATGTTAGGTAAAAGCAACATTTGGCAAGAGCAAACTAAAGGGAAAATAAATTAAGTCAGAAAAATCATCTTAAACAGACGGTTGGAAGCCCAAGCAGTTCTACATCACTAAGTCTTCCCTCCACCATCTGTTCCATGAAGGATTGCTACCCACCCAATGTAACATCATTTCACAAAGGCATTGTACAATCTGCAATGGGCTGAGATCTAGAGCTCTTGTTTTGCCCTTCCAGGTGGTGCCTAACAGATATGGGAGTTTGTGAACTTCACATGATCAATCACAAGTAAATCCAAGCAAGGGATTTGAGATTGACAGTTTGTAGAGTATTTGAACTCCAAATAATCATTTTTACTGTCTAGATTAGTATAATTTAATATAATGTTATATAAGTAGGACATTTGAAATAGGGATCCTTAAAGATATGTTAAAGGATCTAGCTGAAAATGGTCGTGAAGGAAAGGACGAGAGAAGCTACCTTCTGAGGCTCAGTGAGAAGGCTAAGTGAGTATAGGTACCTGCCACCAAGCCCGATGATCTGAGTTCTATATCAACATTGTATGGGATAGCCAACTCCCTCTAGTTATCCTCTGACCTCTGCATATATCACCACACACACACACACACACACACACACATACACACACACACACACACACACACACACCACACAACACACACACACACACACACACACAAATAAATAAAACCTATTTGAAATACTTTTTTGAAACCATACCTTTCATTAATCTCCAGAGGTAAATCTTGTTGAGAATACTTGTGTTTTTTTTATGAAAATTAAGTGGAATCTTTGTCATGAAAATATGATAATTCACATAGACAAAAATATGAGCAAATCAATACATCTAAACTTTTAATTTCATGGAAGGAAAATCACCATAATGAGAAGAAATGAAACTTTTCTGATAGAGCATTAAATATTCCCCTTCTGACTGGAATTAAATAACTAAAAAATAAATTTATTTACGTAAATAATTTTCTGAAAAATAGTTCTTCAAGTTACTTGTTATAGTATTGGACTTTGAATTATAATTGTAAAATTATTTTAATGAAGCTCTTTTGAAAAATTACTTATAGCTTCATGCCGTAGAAGATAGAATACTATTTTCATTATATGTTGCATTTTAGGGTTTTTAGCCAGTGTAAATACATACATACATACAAGCTTTTGAAAAACATTGGTTAGCCGGTATAAATATTGTTTCCCTGGCTCTTGATTGAAGATGGACCATAGTAGGAGAATGATTGCCTTGAAGAAACAGCACAGCTGAGCCTATTTCCTAACTTCATGCATTTTATGCATAGTAAAGCAGAAACCCTGGATTTCCATAAATTTGGTTCTTGAACACTTTATGGCACATGTAAATGCACTGGAAGATTCTGGTAAAAATTTCATGAGACAATATTTTCTGAGTCAGACTCTTCCAATTCACCATTAAAATTCCTATGGCACCATGAAAAAGAAAGCTTATATTAATATTAACAACAGATTAAACATTTAGTCTAATGGCCACTCCAGAGAAAATTTCTCTAACAACAGAAGCCTTAGAGCTGAGATGCCCACCATGGTGCGACTTCATCTCAGATGAAATAAATGGAAAGATAGTGGCCCTTTTTTAACTCCTTCCTCCTATGTTATAACAATCCAAACACAGTCAGCTGTCTCTATGCTATTGATGCTTTTTTCCTATTCTTTGCCTTCCTGAAGACATCTTTCCCCCTGAAACCAGGTAGACATTACAACTTCCAAGAAGGAAAAAAAATGAAGAAAGATTGTAATCTATGGATGTATCTTTCATCCTAGGAGTTACAGGTCTAACAAATAAGGAAGATTGGGAAAGAATATATTTGAAATCTTTTAGAAAATTCCCAATGGCCCAGAATGGACAGATGTTATCACTGAAACAGAATTTAAGATGCAGAAACACTCCATGTCTGAATTCTTCAAGTACATTCCAGTTAGGAGACAGATCTGTGCTACCATCTTCCACAGCTCTAGGTAAAAGAAAGGAATTGTAGCAACATTGTAATAATGTACAAGAGATGAGAATCTGATCCAGATATACTTGAATGTTATCTACCCTTGTGAATCACTCCTTGTTTGGGGGAGAGTATGTATGTAGTAAGTGGGAATATTAATTGATTAGTGATAAATTAGAAAGCCAGACAGAGAAAGTTAGTATGCACATTATCATCGAGAGTTGGAGGAAAGGAACTGGAGAGATTGCTCAGTGGTTAGAACTTTATACTTTTCTTCTAAAGGATAATCAATTCTTCCACATCTTTCAATGTACTTGTATGTTATGGTTAATTTCAGCTGTCAACACAATCTAGAATCTAGAATCTAGAATCACCTGGGAAAGATGCCTTTAGGAGCATCTTAGATGGATTGTTTTGATTGCCATTCATTGATATAGAAAGGCCCATCCATTCTGGAGGCAGGGAGGCACCATTTCTTCAGCAGGAGATCCTGAACTGTATGTAAGTGGGAAAGTGGGCCAATCACCAGCATACAGATATACATTATTTTCTCCCAGCTGTGCATATGATAGGGCTAGGAAGGTGGCTCAATGGGTAAAATACTTGCTGAGCAAGTATGAAGATTTGAGTTCAGATTGCCAAAATCCACATAAAGCCAGATGGAGTACTTTGTATCTGTAATCCCAGATTTCCCATAGGAATTTGGTGAGATGGAATGTGAAAACAGAAGAATCCCCAGAAAATTATGGGATGGCTAGCCTAATACAGTCAGGAAAGAACATGAGACCTTGTCTCAAACAAGGTGAGGAATAACACACACACACATACACACACACAATGTGAAATAATTTAAAGCCAGAAATTATGATAGCAATCATATTAATAAATAGTCAACTTTATTTTAAATTAAAAAATACTGACATGAAATATTATTCAAGTGTGAAATTGGCAAAGGTTTTAAAAACATCATTGTTCAGAATATGTAAATAAGCCTTCTCAAGGAATTGAATATTGGTGAAATCACTTGGAAAAGTAATTTTGCAATATATATTAAGATAATTAAAATTATGAGTATTCTGAACAAACAACCTTGTTAAGACTTGACTATTAAAAGACACTAAGAGAAATGCACAAAACATGGTTTTTTGAAGTTTATGCAACATTAAATACAGTGGTGAAATTTTTCTAAAGTAGTATCTACCTACAAGCAAATAATTACCTGCTAGGTGTTGGATCTAACAATAATTAGAAATTATGTTTTCAAAGAACAATAAAGTAAAAAGTTTTATAATATAATGTCATACAAAAATTATAAAGATAAAAATAGTACGTATGATATATTTTCTATATCTTGAACTTCATTTAGATTTCAATAATAGAGATCTTCTTACGGAGCAGCCCTCGGTGTCAGTGAGATATCAGAGTGGGATTTTTCCATGTTCACCCCCGAGCAGAAACAACAATTAGAGCAACTATGCAGTACTTCTCAAAAGCCCAGAGATGGAGTTCAGTGGAGACTGTAGCACGCACAAGGTCTGGGTTCCATCCCCAGGACTATTAATAATAATAATAGTGATAAAGAAAAACAGATGAGCGATTATAGCACCTAAATGTACCCCAGAAAGGAGCAAGAGTGCATTGGAAAGACTAGAAAGGACCAGCCCAGAAAACACAGCGGAGGGATAGCTTCCATTTGGAGCAAAGCGAGGGCAGTGATCACTCGGGCTTTGCTTCCGCACACCAAGCAAGTCTACTGTGTGGCACCTCCATGGTCCCACAGTTCATATTGTTACCTGCAGAAGAAATCCCAGGTCTGCTCTAGCGTCAAGACATCCCTACAAGCCCAGTCCTCAGTCTGGCACCTATGGGCCCAGCCTCCGGGCAAGCCTCCTTGATTTAGTCTTTAGTCTCTGTGGTACCAAACTCCATACCCACCTAAAGTTCCAGACCAAACTAAAACTGCATTAACCTGTACAACATCAAATTTTAGGCCCTGTCCAATTCAGGTCAACATTCCTGACACCAAACACCAGGCTATAAATTATGGACCCAGATCAGCCAATTTGACCCAGCAGGTTCCACCAGGGCAGTGTCCAGTCATACCCCAACAGACAGAGTCAGGTTAGTAAAAACCATGGAAATATCCCACCCTGGACCCAGTTTCTATTATCCCCAGAGTGCAGGTCCCCATAACACAGACCATCTCTTGGGGATCCAGTTTAGCACTCATATACTTAGATTATTGGTCATACGGCTCCATGATCAAATAATTTACACATTTATAGATTCATTCTTAGTTTTCATGCCTGCTCTAGTACTATACAAGCCTGTGGCTATATGTCAGTACATGTTGCCTCAGGTTCTAGAGGACCCAAGGTGTCCAATCTTTCTTTCTTCAGAAGACCCAAAGTTCATGCTGACCAGGATAAATCCTACAAAGTTGGTCCCAATGTGTCAAAGCTCCATAGCACACCTTGCAGATTCTGGTTCCAACTCAGCTTCCAGAGGCCAAACCCAGGTCTTGCCCCTGCACTCAAAGCTCAGATCCACCTCTATGAATATATTTCAAGAACAACTCACTGGGCCCTAGATCTAGACCTAACCCAACCGACACAGAAATCCGCTCAGTCACTTGCTAACTAAGGGTCTAGGACAGTTGTGTAAGTGTGGTCAAGCAAGCCTTGACTACCATATGATATGGCCTCACCAGATTCCATGGACCAGGTGAATACTGAAGGCATTTTCTAGAAAAGAAAAGGTAAGTCAAGTGTAAGCAAAGATGGAATAAATGATTATTCTGAAAATGCACAGATAGCAGGCAATACATGGCAACCAGGATCAAGATTAGGAAAGCATGGCATTCCTAGTAACAAAGTAAAGGTCCAGAAATGGGTGCTTATGAACTGCTTAACAATTCAAATAATCTTTTTAAAAAAGCACAACAAAATTCACAAAAATACAAAGAAATAATTTAATAAAATCAGGAAGACAATAAATGTCAAAATTAAGCAATTTTGACACTTTTCAAAAGCACGTAGAAATACCCAAAGAGTATATGAACAAAGCATTCCACATCACTTCTGGTCCATACAGAAATGTAATTCAAATCACAAGAGAATGGTCCTCGACCCTGTGGGAGAAGAGAAGCCGTGTAACTGTTGCAAAGGTCTGGGGAAAGGGCCTCCTATAAACTGAGTAAGAAGGCAAATCAGTAGAGCCACTGTGGAAAACAAGTAGAAAAAAGTCAGAGCCAAAGCTGTCATGTGTTCAGCCAGTCACATTATTGAGTGTGCAGCCAACAAAAATAAAATCAATATGCTGAGCACATATCCACCTTTCTGCGTTAACCGCATGATAGTTGTAATAATCAAGATAGGAGACCGATATAAATGTTTCCAACTGTTAAATGCATTTGCTTTTTTCTTTTAAAACAAGGAAATTTCATCTTTACTTTCAATTTATTTTTCATTATTTTTGGATTACAGTTTAAATTCAATATTTTCCTCGTTCCTTTCCTTCTTCCAAACCTGCTCCTATACCTCTCCCCAGTCTTCTTCAAATACATGGCCTCTTTTTCACTAATTGTGCGTGTGTGTGTATTCCATATATATTCCATATATTATATGTATGTAATATAAATATATAATTCCAAAATATAGCCTGTTCAATCCATATAATGCTACCTTATATATGTTTTCAAGGCTGACCATTTGGTACTGTACAAACAATTAATGTTCTCTTCCCAGCTGAAAGCTAAATCGTCCATTTCCAACTTTCCTCAGATCTCTGTGAAGGCTTCCAGCATTGTGAGCTTTTCTCTGTCAAGTCTGGCATTTGTGTTTGAGTCATCCTTATTCAGTTCACATTTGGGCTATCCTGTCAGTGATACTTTATGGGTGTAGCTCATGATATTACTAGGAGACAGAGTCTCACAGCAAAGTCCCTCTCAATCTCTCTGCTGCCTCTTCCACAATATTCCCTGAGCCTTAGGTGAAGGACTATTTTGTAGGTGTTTCCATTGGGATAGACTCTACGACTCTGCATTTGATTAGTTGTGATTTTCCGTAGTGTTTTCCATCTGTTTCAAGAGAAGTTTCCTTGATGAGGGGTGAAGACCACATTTATCTGTGGATATAAGGACAGATGTTTATAGTTTGTTGTTAGAAATTATGCTGGTTTGGTAAGTTAGTAGCTGTAGATCCTCCAACATAATCATGACTTCATTGACATAGAATACTTATCCAGGTTTATAGTACAATACATTGTTCTTAAGTCAAATTAGAAAAGAAAGCTGTTTGTTACCACCAAGTTATGCATGCCACTACTGCACCATAGAGTTATTGTGCCATGCTGGTCCTTGATGTGGTTCCTAGGTATCGCAGCTGGATAGGACAGTTGGTTGCCTCCCTCCTTTGTAAATTTGAATGGCACCCTCTGGTACTATGAAAAGCTAATCCTCAAGGAGGGTGTATCCTGGTCAGTTTCAGCTCAGGGGTCTCTGGGGCCTGTTTCTTAGGCATATGATGTTTTCAGTAACAGGGATTTACCTTCCATCTCTGGGGGCTAACCAAGGACAACAGCAACAGGCTGTATGTTTGGGGAGTCTCTGGGACAGCCCTGGGCAACATCTCTAGACTTATGTCTATTCTTATGTCTGATATTGGGGTTTTTCTTAGATGGTCTTTGTCTCTTCGAGGAAACACCATAAGCCCAAATGAGAAAATTTAATTAAACTAGACATTTATACGCAGAGTTACATAGGGTTTATTTAGATAAATAGTTAACAATATGATTCCTTATGACTTTTTTAGACATCCTTATTGCATCATTTTTGATAGCACAGATGAATGTATAGAATAGTAAATAAAATAACCCAGACACAAAAAGGCAAATACTGCATAATCTCTTCATACAAAACATAGAATCAGAGCAGAAAGGTAGTTTGGGAGACAGTGCTCAAAAGACACAAAATTCTAGGTAAATGAATTAAATTCAAATGATCTACTCTACCTCATGTTAACCTGTTAACATGTTAACTAGCATAACATAGGCCATTGCACCTATGCACATACATATTTCAAAATACATTGCATATCATAAATGTACATGGCTTTTATCAATTAAAAATTAATTTCCCTGCTGGTGAGATGACTCAGCAGGTAAGGACACTTGCCACCAAGACTGATGACCTGCGTTTGGTCCTGAACATTCCCATGGTGGGAGGAGAGAACTGTCTCCCTCAGTTATCCTCTGGCTGCCAAATGTACACAAGCACAATGGTGCATATGTAAGAGCATGTACACACACGTACACAGGCACACATGCATGGACACACAATAAATAAGTGAATAAATAAGTAAATATTTTCAAATTGCACAAATGTTTAAAAAGAATAAGCAGGAAGAGTGGCAACTGGCATATACCAGCAGTTGTCACTTGGTAATAACATTAGGCACATTTCATTTTACAGCATGATTGATACAATTTTCAAAACCTCTAAAACTACAGGCTGATTTCTATTGTCAGAAAATTTAGCTAGGGACAGGGGCACATGCCTTTAATTTTAGCATTTGAGAGACAGAGGCAAGTAGGTCTCTATGAATTTGAGGCTAATCTCATCTATATAGTGTGTCCCAGGCCAGCCAGGGCTGAATAGTGAGACCCTATCTCAACAAACAAAAATGTAGAGGAATTAAAACTTAAAATTTTATAAATCACCAAGTGTCATCAGATATCCTGTATGTATAAAAGAAGAAGGTCCACAAAACAGTCACATAGCGAGGTAGTTCCATGTGCTGACAACTCTCAAGCCAGTGATGCACACATCACGTATACACATTTATGATCATCTCTCATGTGCCATACACTCAAAGCTGTGAGAATCAGCAATCTCAATAACTGATACGGTGCTCTGCATTCTATCTGTTGTACAGAATCAGAAGGTTAATGCTCAGAGAAGCAAACCGCTTAAATTGTCTCAAGCAGCAGTTTGAGATTGCAGTCCTTCTCACCCTGGGCCAGTGCTGTCTGCTTCTCATGCAAAGCTGTATTTCTCTCTAAAGCAGAAGTCAGCCCTCTCAGCCTTTGGGCTCTCTGATGTTCATTAATCATTATCATATACATTCCCAAATGAACATGAAATTCTATGCCTAGAGGGAGTTGTGTGAGCATGTCTGAATAGCCCTTTATCAGAGCTTTCTACACATGAAGCAAAATCCAGAAGCACAAAGAAAACCCTGATAAATTTGACTGGTGAGATTAATTCCACATGAGGAAACATAAACAAACACAAATCAGAATCATGAGAGTTAATTGAAACACATTTTTCAAATAGATAACTTCCTGCAATAATTAGCAAATATGTAATAAAATGTACAAAATGCATGAACAGAGTTAATAAGGGACACATTTATAATAACCACGAGATACAGTTAATCTTCCTGTTCAATTCACCTTCTCACTCTATCAGGGATTCCAAGTCACATAGGAAATAGTCAGAGTACTTCAGCCTATTAAAGAAGGGGGTTGGGGAGATATTTAGATATTTGGGCAGCAGTCAATACTTTAGCACAGAAATTAACAAACACAGGGAGAACTGAACTGATATCGTATTAGAAAACACAAAGAAATATTGTTCATTTTTCGGTGTCTGATAAATGAACACCTGTGTTAATGAAGAACGTATTGATGGCTGGAATCATGATTTAACATAGTTCAGCACTAGCAGGAAACAGTAGAGAAGGGGAAATTTTTGATGGTAAAGCTGGAAGAGGAATGCATTTTACCTATGGGAAACCAAAGTGCTGTAAGTGTGAGAATGTATGAGGGAGTATCAAAAATATAGCAGAAATCCAAGAGGTTCTGAGATCTTGATAGTATTGCCCGGGGGAGAAGGAATAGAAAAGAAAGCTTAGTGTATGCAGGATGCTTACACTGGCTCTCCAATACACAACTATATGTGACTTTTATGTGTCAAGACAAATTTTGCTCATTTTTATCTTTTATTCACATTTATTTAACACAATATTTTGCTCACTAGAATTATTTAATTCCCACTGACACTTGTCTCCCATTCGTGTCCAAGTGCATTTCTGAATATAACTGGTTTTGCAAAAGGACATCCCAGACTTACCCTGTGGTGTGTCCTATACCTTGTGCAGCACCAAGATTCTCTGCAGAATGGAAGTCACAATGTGAGAAGCGGAGCTCTAATTTAACTTCAATCTGACACTTCCTAGTTGAAGTGCATCTTGTAATAGATAATTGGACCTTTCTACAATACTGCGTGTAGCTGTTATGAACACCATTTCCGTTGTTTGCATGACATTCTTTCTCAGAGGAAGAAAATAAAGCTAGTCTCTGGTAATTATAAAATCTAGCTGCAATCTTTGACTCAGATTATTGAACAAAGATATAAAAACCTTTCTAAAGCCCAGATGAGCATTTCTTCCACTAATATCTGTCAGTGTTAGATCGAGCACCTTCTAAATGTATAATTTAATTTCACGGGCTAATGCATTTCTTGGGAGTGCAGACTTGTAATGCTTGTAAATTTGATCATTAGCTTCTTTAAATGACCAAAGATTATATTTTAAAGTTTATATATTTTCTTTTTATTAATCTTCAAGAATTTTTTATAATACATTCTGATCACATTCATCTTTCCTCTCCTATCTCTTCCCAAATATAGGCCCTTCTCTTCCCACCCAACTTTGTGTGCGTATTTTTTTTCCTCTGTGTCAAGTTCATTTGTGTAACTCAAAATTCTTGGATATATGGCCTGCCCCTGAAATATGGTCGACCTGCTAGGGGCTACACTCTAAAGAAAAAAAAAACTGAGCCTTTCTCTCTGTGCAGCTCCTGAAAGTTGTGAATACTTTCTTGGCTAGAGGTGGAACTACATGCCCAGCTCCTGTCCTGTGCTGTGATTTGATCTGTGTTGGGCTTGCACAGATGTGTGCATGTGGTCACAACCACTACGAGTTCATATGCTCAGCTACTCTGTTGTGCCCAGAAGACACTTTGCTTGTACTCATCCATGACCTCTGCCTCTTACACTCTTTTTGTACTATTTTCCACAACGATTCCTGAGCCTTTGGAGGAGGGGGTGTAATGTGTATGTCCCATAAAGCTGAGCATACTGCATTTTCTTCTCCCCTACACCCTGGCCAGTTGTCAGTTTCTCTAATAAGGGTAGATGAACTAATTAGATGATTAGATGAACTAATCTATGAGTATAATGATAGGTCATTAGGAATTGATTTAATATTATGTCCATTTGGTAGAATAATGGTAGTGGGTTTCTTTTCTACAGTCTGTGATATGTCTAGCCATAGGTTCTTGGTATGCTAGGTATGTATTTCATCCTGTGAAGTAGGTCTTAAATCTGTTCAGAATGTGATTGGTATAAGGACATATGTATACATTACAGTAGCAAATTTTTTTTAAAAGGCTATGAATTTGAGAGGGAGTGGGAGAGAAGAGAAGGAAACATGGAATGATATATTTATATTTTTTAAATTTAAAAAAGTAAGTGGTTGGTTTCCTCACAACATTTATGCCACTTTTGCACAAATGGGCATATATTGCCAAGATGGTTCACATGACTAAGATTGATAATTACTTTTCTTCTCTAGAATATGCATAGCACCTTCCAGAAATATGAAAGCTAGCCAGTTAAGGATAAAGTTTTCAAGTCAATGCTACCTTGATTTCTCTATGTTCTAGGACTCAAGTAAGTCAAATCTTCAGCAATATGGTCTTATCATCTATTTCTCAATAAAGGTTCCTCTTTCTCAAATGACTCTAGCCTATGTCAAGTTGACATAAAAACTATCCAATTAGTGTTGAAGGGTTCAATTTTCACAGTTTCCCATCCCTGGACAAAGAACTACAGACAGCTAATGACTGGTGGGAAAACGAGAATTAGTCTCTCCCTAGGATGAGCCTCCCCTTATTGGTTTTCCAATGCAGAGTTATCAGTCCTGAAATTATATACTCACAAACTATAAAAACAGACTCAGCTGCTTTTATTCATACATTCTTTTACATATACATATATATGAATCCATGTAAAAATAATAATCAAAGAAAAAGAAGTTATCAACTAGGTGGTAAGAAAGTTTTGAAGTAGGGGAGACTGAAAGGAAGAAAAGGAAGTGGGTAAGTGATGTAATTCTATTTCAATATAGTCAGTGCACATATGAAATCTAAACTACGAGTTTAAAAATAATGTAGAATGATATAATTATAAAGTTTTCTCTAAAAGATACCTCCATTGGAAATATACCTGCTGGGAAGATCAACTAACAAGGGTAATGAAAACAAAAGGCATTCTCAAAGAATCACTCTTGAGGAAATACCCAAGTCTAGAAGCTACAAAAAAAATAATTTCTCAAGTCTCTAGGAAATGGTTGCTTCCCAAGAGCTGTAATCTGTTTGTTTAATGAATTAACAAACAAGTGAAAGCTTTCCAATCCTTTTCCAGCTTTTCTTTTTGAAAATGTTAAAGAAATGTACACATGCCCAGAGGAGTGTGTGAAAGCCTTCGGTGATGCGAGAACATCTCTCATGTGATAATCTAGGAGCCATCCCGTCACAAGACAGAGCATTGCCTCTGCTGAACATGTTTCCCCATTGTACCCATCCTTCCAAACAGAACCAGTGTGGTAACTCTAGTCACTTCCTCGCTTTCCTCTGTAATTTCAACCCATCTCTGCATCTTTAATCAAATAACCTAACTTTACACATTTCAAATTTTTGTACAAATAAATGTACTTTCATGTGTCTGGAATCTTGCAGTCCACAGTTTATAAAACCCACTTGTCTTATAGCATGCAGATCTATTGGATTTGCTTTTATTAATACCATGGGATGAAAAGCCCACTCACAAGTCACACAATTTACTATGGATGGGTAGGGCTTATTTTATATCTATGCCAAATAATGCTGCTATGGAAATCTTTATATAAGTCTCTGCAAAATAAGAATGGATTTCTTAAGGTATATTCTCATTTATAAAATTACCAAATTTCAAGATATTTGCATTTACCAAAGAATGCTAAATTTCTACTCAATATTTTTGGACTAATGATCTAGCAGTAAATAAAAATTCTGTGTTCATCAACACTTGATACTGTCAGACATTTTTTCATGTTCAACAATCTGGTGGTTGTAGTTTTAAATTTGACATGTTAGTAAGAGTTAATATTAACATTGAGATTACCATTTTATTTTTATTTTTTATGAAATAGCCATTCAAATGGTTGGGTATATTTTGTAGCTTTGTCTTCATAAAGCAAATGCGTGAATGCTCTGAATGTTTATTTTTTGAATTTCACATTCTGTAAATAGTTTTGCCCATTGTTTGGTTCATATCCTTTCATGACACATTTTGATAAGCTAAAAGAAATAATAACTATATGTAGTTGGACTTCATAATATCTGGGTTTATTATTTTAATTTATAGACATTTATATCTTATATCCCTTCATTAACAGAGATATTCTTTGATACTATATTCTAAAGCCATAGTTTGCCTTTCCCATTTAAGTCATATATACCCACTGTTTATCTATATAGTATCATGCTTGATCTTACAGTTTTTCAGAGAGTTAATCTACTTCACCCACCATGATTTATTGAAAGGTCTTTTGTGTATATTGAGGATGAGTATATGCACTGCTTCTTTCTTACTCTTTATTCCGGAGTGTCTAATGTTGCCTTAATAGCACACTGTTTCTACAATCATTTTGTAATAAGTACTAAAAATAATATGCAAAAATTGTCTGCTTTTTTTTGCTTTGTATGTTCATATACATTTAGACTGTTATTAGAATTTAAATAAATACATGCTGTAGCTTATAGATTAAGACATTAGTAACACACTGTTAAGATGACCTCTTTTCTCCCAAGTAGAAAATTTTCCTGTTCAATCTTGTGTTTTAAAAGCTTCAATTTAAAAGGAATATTAATTTCTTTCTTGTTATAATTCTATTTTCCTCAGAGTCATCTATAACAAAGAACGGGAAGGATTTTATATAGCTATTCTAGTATTGACACTATAAAATATTCGTCATATTTGGAATGAATTGATTTTACTTCCAAATGCTTTTACAGTTTTCTTGGTTAATAGTCTTGTGAAAAGAAACTTAAACACGTCCTTCCAGATGAGTTTCATCCCCATTTACAGAGAGTTCAATATTACATGAAATGACAATTGATGGAAACTGTTACTTGGAAGGCTCTTAAAAGCACTTCAGAGTTAACTCATGCAAGAATACATGGATATATTCCATATCCGAGCGTTCAACTGTTGTAAGCATAACATGCTCAGCATACTAAGTATAGAGAAATAAAAACAAGAGATCTAGATATCAGCCAATGTAGCATCATTACAAATAAAAAACGGGTAACCTTACTGTTAACCGAATCCCATTTTGGTTTTACGCTCAGACATCCTTCTATACATGTCTATATATCTTCAGAGTAGTATAAACAGTTACTGCATGCAGTAAACTAGTACCTTTGATTCTTTAATGATTTAAGGGAAGTTTGTTTCATATTGTCAGAAAATAGACAAGTTCATGCTATTGTGTTTATTATGATTTTCTTTGGAGCATAGGAAAAGATGGAAAACTATTCAATTTCTTTTCTGAAATTATAACAAAATTTGAAGCCGAAATGGTAACAATTAGTACAGATAAACAGACAAATCTCACAAATGTAAGAACATTTGTGAAGGAAACCTCAGAGAATAGATAGATTTTAGCAGCATATTAAAAATGAATCTAACAAATTCAAGTAGATTTGAGCTTAGGAGACCAGGACTCAAAATCAGGAAATTTATAAATATATTTTTCATCATCAAGTAAAATTGAAGCACGATTAATGTTGGTTAGAAAGTAGGTTAAGTAGCAAATCACAAGTTCTAGAAAACTTGAGCAACTCATGATAGTCTATCCAAAACCTCCAAAGACAAACAGTATATTCTCCTAATGAGGGAATGGACTCGGAAGAATGCAAAACAGAGAAATCAATAACTTGAAAATCTAGTGATTTCTTGGCAGAAATAAAGCAAGGAAAAGGAAAAGTAATGAGTGGGTAATTCACTTCAGAACCTAGAAGGCTCATAAAGTCACAGTAAATTAAGTTCAATATTCTTTACGAAGTAAAGGGAGCATCACTCCTGAGTGGAGTCAGACTTGGAGAAAACCCCATGGATGTACCCATAACTTGTTAGGAAGTTTGAATTTATCTTTTATGAAATTCCCAGAAGCACAGGGGAAAACGTAAGTCAAGAAGTGACCAAGACACGATTAGTGATCAGAGTTCAGATGCAAGCTCCTTTGCCCAGCAGCTCATCGTGTTCAGCTGGAGGCAGCTAGGTCTGGTTAGAAGTCTGTGTCTCTTTTAGTAATAGGAACTACCATATTTCTGGCTTATTCTTAGTGGCCTCAGTTTCCCCTGTGAAATATGCAGCATGTCCATGTCCTAAATAGGATTATGTGGAGAAAGGCAGGCAAGTTCTAGAAGACAAGTGAATATGACATCTGAATGCCAGGGTCTCAACGATCCTCTATCACACCAGAACCCCCTCCCAACAATGTTGCCTTTGCTGAGAAGCAGGTGGAAACCATCAAACACACAAAGCTGGAAGACCCTAACTATACCTGTCTGAAAGACCAGAAAATACTGTAAACAAACACCACCATTTTGATTTTATGAATATATACGATTAGCACAAACCACATTATCAAGAGCAGTCGCACGGCCTAGAAAGAAAAATCAGGACATTCCAGAAAATTCTCATTGTCAGCTCATACTGTGGATGGTGGTTGATGATGTGGAAGAAGCAGAAGTGAGAAATGATCACATTTTTGTATATGATTCTCAGCTAATGTTGCTATGTAAGTGTGAAGGGCATATGTTTGTACATGTGGCGAGTATCACAAAATATGTCAAATTTTCTCAAGTCTAAGATGTATATTCTGTGATTCTATTTTATGTAGCATCGCTTCATGACTTAATAAGAACTTTTGAAGATAAAAATTAATTATTTAATACCAGGAAATATTATATAGTGATAAAGACATCAAACACATCAACTTCTCTGTATAAAATTTTCTTCTTTTGTATTACAAAGTTTAAATCAAGGCTACTTTCACCCTAAGAAATAAAAAACATTGCATGACTGACTCCTCCTGGCCACAGTGAGATAAGCAGGCAAAGGCATGCAGTTTCTCCCATTCCCTGTCAGAACCTTAACCTGTGCTCAATGGCACAGTATTTTAGGAAAGTCAAATCCTGGACTTCCTACACCATTTCCAAGCTTATTGAAGGCATGGTGGTATTGACTTTGTTTTATTTTAAAATTGAATGCAAACACAGAATATTAAATCTTCCAACATTTAAAAAAAAAGCTTTCATTTTAAATCTTATGTGAGGTGTTGAATATTCTAAAACTTTTTCTGAGTTGATAGCTTCCAATGTCTCTAGTAATACTACTGTGTGTGGCAGGACATGCTGTTTGAACAATAACTTTAATTGTACTGTTTCATTTCAAGCAATATTTTAGAAGATATTTGTAGCAGCAATTAAGTACACATATTTACATATTTAAATTTTAAAAGCCTGAGACTGTGCCCATGAGCATAACTGAAGGAATAATCAGTCAGCAAGTTTCCCCTGAGACAGAGGTTCAGATGCTGCTGGAAATACCAACCATGTCTTACAAGATAACCACAAAAACCTCTTGACATCAGTATCTGAAATGCAGATAAAGTGTCCATTCTTGGGTGAGAAGCTTTCAGAACTAGAGAACTCTCTTTACATTATTCACCAAAAGAATACCATATGACATGTTTTTTCACTTGTGGATTATTGATTTACTTACCTGTTTGTTAATTTTTTAAATGGTTAGAACACTAAGAAATGATTTCAACATGGCTTCTCCATTCATTGGTAGCAGCAACTTTGTCCCCACTTGCTCTCCCACTCACTGACCTCCCCCAGACACCTTCTCTCCTTCTGCTTCCTTCACTACCTCCTTTCTTATGATTACCTTTCTAGTATTGTGACCTGCACATGCACATACGCAGAGAGAAAGAGAGAGAGAGACAGAGACAGAAATAGAGACAGACAGAGAGAGACAGGGAAAGATGGACTTTTATTCTGGAAATGTAAGATGAAATATAGTGTTGCCTTTGTGAGTCTGTCTTCACGTGATGGTATCCAGTTGCGTATATTTTCCTGAAAATGTCATGATTCTGTTTTTCTTTTCAGCTCAGTGCTTTTGTGTATTTAGACATCTAGAGAAGCTCCATTCCCTATCTGCTGAGCATAGTGTGACAATAAACACGAATGTACAAATAGTTCTTTGGTGGTACTTGGAATTCTTTGGATGTGTGCCCAGGAGTGGTGTAGCTGGCTCATACTGCGGTTCTACTTTTCACTTGCCTGAGGAGCCCCTATAGTGATTTCTTCAGTGGCCACACAAGTTTGAATTCTCTCCAGCAGCAGATACATCCTTCTTTTGCCACGTTGTCACCAGTACTTGCTCTCACTTGTTTTCTCACTGCTAGCAATTCAGACAGAAGTGAGGCAAAGTCTCAAGACAGATGTAATTTGTATTTCTCTAGTAGCTAAGGATGTTGACACTTTTTCTCTTTTCTGGTCATCTGTAGTTCTTTCTTTCTTTCTTTTTAGAATTTTAAGAGGCAATTCTCAAAGAAGAAATGTGAATTTAATTTCATTAGCCAATTTATTGATCAGATGATTTGGCAGTTGGCTAGTTAAGGTTTTCAGTCCTTTATACATCCTACATACCAATCCCTTGTCTGATTTGTAGTTGCCAAAAAAATGTTCCCTGTTCTGTAGGACATCTCACCATGCTGATCATTGTCCTTTGTAGAATAAAGAGTTTTTAATTTCATGCAATTCTATTTATCAGTTCAAGGGACTATTTCTTCTGTACTGGGGTTCTTTTTAGAAAATTCTTGACTATGTCAATATTTAGAAATGTTTCATTTTATTTTTCTTTTAAATTTTTCAAAGTTTCAGACCTCACATAGAATCATTTTACTTATTTTTAACTGATTTTTGAGCAGGGTAAGAGATACTGTTCTAATCTCATTTTTTTTACATACAGAAATACATTTTGCCCAGAATCATCTGTTAAGGATATTGACTTTACCGGTCTGTGTTTTGACACCTTTGTCAAAAGTGAGATGGTTCTGTCTGAGTGGGGTTACTTCTGGGGTGTTTTATATTCTATTTGGCCTACATATCTATACTATGCTCTGTGCATGCTGCTACTGTGGCTCTGGAATATACTTTGAGATTAGGTATTGTGTTTCTCCAGCATTGTATTTTCTGCTAAGGATTTCTTTAGCAATTTTCTCCCTCTTTATTTGAAGAATGTCATTGAGCTTTTGATCAGCTGAGTGGAATCTATACATTACTTTCAGTAACACAGCAGTTTTTGCAATGTTAACTCTGCCTATCCATGTATATCAGTGACTTCAGTTTCTTCAGTGTTTTAAATTTTTCATTGCAGAAATCTTTAAGGTTCTTAGTTAAATTAATTTCTATGTTTTATGTTTATTTGCTATAGCTATTGGGAATGGGATTTTTACTCCTGATGTCTTTGTTATTGGTATCAGGAAGGTACTGACATTTTTATATTGATTTTGTATCCTACTCCTTTGCTGAAAGTGTTTGTCAGGCTTATGAGTTTTATGTGAAATCTTTGAGGTGTTTCAAGAAAAGGAATATGTCATTCACAAATTGGGGTAATTTAACATTTTTCTTTTTGCATCCTTTTTATTTCTTATTGATTAATCCAATATTTCAAACAGCATACTGATTAATATAGGGAAGATTAGGCACCCTTGTCTTAATCCTAATTTTAGAAGGAGTATAATGTTGGCTATATATTGGCATGCATAGATTTCATTCTGTTGAGGTCTGAGTCATGGAACATGCTATCTTTCCGTTACAGACAGACATGCCCACAGGAGGCATCATTGCCTCAACAAAACTGGATTTTAATATTGTGAGGACTGTGGGCTTATCCTGAAGGTAGAACACTGTAGGTCTGTTGTTCTGGACCGAACTCTCTGCCACATTCTTGCCCACCTGATCCGATCTCCTTGCTGGCTGGATGGGGAGACCACAGGCAGGAACGCGGGTAGGAAGCACTGCGAGTTCGAATGGCCAGGCGGATCCAGTTGAGACACCAAGAGCTGGGCAGGATAAATGAATACCCTGAAACTTTCATTCAGGCATGGTGAAGAAAGTCAAAATCACTTCTTTTTGAGGAGTTGGGAAAATATATTGGGGTGTTGGGTGGAAAGACAGGTAGCCAATCTGCCAATCACTTGTTCAGACCTGGCTAAGGCGCTGATTACCAAGTCACATGGGGGAAGGAGCCTACAGCTTCTTCCACTTTGTTAGCAGGAGCTGTTTGGCGCCCTCTACCTAGGCCATGTGAGGCTTTTACCGGTTTCCACGGTGCTGCAGAACACCAATTCTTCCAACTGGCTTTTGGGTGTGTCTTCTGTGTCTCCTCCTCCTGAGAGGGCTGAGGTTATACAGGCATGCTTCACTGAGTCATGTGCCTTTGGTCTGCTCTTTTCAAATGCCCTTTCTCTCATGAACTTCTGCAGTGTTTTCTCTATTTCCCTTTTTGGGATGTACTCTATTTTTTGTTATTCTGGTCTTTTCCTATACTGGCTCACGGAGAGGCAGCTTCTAATCTCCTATCTTAAATGCATTTTTTGTACTGTTTTTCATATAATTAGTCACTCCTTTCAAATATCAGGATGCGTGTGTTATAGTTATGAGAACCTGTGTGGACCTGTGAAGGCCAGTAGTTGATACTGGGTGTCCTTTCCCACTGTGTTCCATCTTAGTTTTTGAGACAAAGTTTCTCACTGAACCCAAATCTCAGCAATTACACAATCCAGAGAACTCTGGAAATACTCCTGTCTCTGCCTCTTCAGAGCTGTGGTAACAAGAATTTACTGTTATGCTCAACTATTTACCCAGATGCTGAAGATCTAAACTCATGTCCCCTTGCTTGCACAGCAAGCTGTTTACCCACTGAGACAGCTCCTCAGTTCCCAGAAGCATCATTTTAATAATAAAATAATATTCAATAAGGAAACAAAGTAATATTCAATATGCAGTTATATCATATTTTCAAGGTGATTATTTTTATATTAGTTGCATATAATTCTTTGCCGATATTAACACCAATGAAATATCACTAAATATTTGTGAGCATCCAGTAGATTTCCTCTGGGTTAAATTCTGAGAAGCAGACCTGGAGGTTGGGGGTGGGTCAAAGGATATGCATATCCTTGTACAGCATTTGAAAGCATTAGGCCTATGTAGTCTGCAGGAAAACCATGCGCTGGCCTCCTCAGGCAGGCAGCGTGCCAACTCCTGCCCCTGTTCTTCCTGTGCCCTGGGTCTTGATGTAAGTGATTCCATGTGATAAAAATACACGACAGTGTGATCTGTCCCTGAGAATAAAAGCTCATGTGTGGCCCTTATCAAGGTCTCTTCTGTTTGTTTTCAGCAGCACTAAATCCAGTTCTTCAGAAAATGGCTGTGAGCTTTAATCTGGTCTCATCCAGAAACTATGTAGCAGAATATCATCAGAGCCTGTGGCTTGGGATCATTGACTTTTATTTCCAACATCATTTTCACCAATCATTTTATTAGTGTCTTGAGAAGTGGAGAGTTTTAGAGGCTTTCTTCTAAGAACTTTTCCCAGACTTGTTGGCTTACTTTATTACAGTAAGAATATATGTCATTTCCATAATGATATGAAAAACAAGAAATTCCACTTGTGCCCTTCTACACGACACGCTTCAGATCCTTCCTCGGCCTGCACGATCCATTTTCCGTACTCTAGTCATGCTTAATGGAGTAGCTCTTGCGTTGTGTGTTACGCCATGGTGTTTGCTGCTAATGTGGTGTTGGCCACTTTCTTGGTAAGACCATGAGTGCTTCTTGCCCCCGTCAGTCCATTTCAGGATTCTAGAGATTCACATCTACCGTAAGCACGTGCAGTAATGCCTAAAATTCATTCATGGAAATGAAAAGGAATGAACTAAAAAAAAGACACAACAGCACTAAAAACCAATTAAGTGTTATTTTTTTTAATTATCTTATTAGTGTCTTTTTATTTTTGGAAAATCAGCATTTAAAGTATGATCTTCAATTATGGTATTTTATTTTTTTTAAAGTTGTACATAAAAAGTAATGTGTTTGTGAATAGGCTAAAAAGAAAACAACTTGTGAATGTGACAAAATATAATGTCAGAAGAAAAGCAATAGCTAAAGGCATGAAAAATGTATCACTGTGTTCATAAGTATTCACACCCAAACTTCCAGACATCTTATTATATGTGACCTATTTTTCCTTATATTTTTATATAATTTCAAAATATTCTGCATAAGCATGAATTATGCAGGAATGTTGACACTAATGTAGATAATTTGGAGACTTCAATTTTCTGAACTTTAAAAACAACATCAATAGAAACCATTTATAGCATAAAACTTTTAAGTTTCTTTTTGAGTCATCTTTACCTTGATAATAAAAAATATGTTTCCCCATTTCTATAAACATTATCTGACAAGTGTCAATTTTCATATGTGGAAATGTGGACTTTTTGATTATTTCTTTTATTTTTGAAACTATAATTACATCATTTCCTCATTACTCCCCTTTAGTCCCTTCAAACCCTCCCATATGCCTCTCTCCTTGCTCTCTTATTCATGGCTTCTTTTTAAATTAATTGGTGTGTGTGTGTGTGTGTGTGTGTATTCTTAAGTATTCTTAAATGTATGTATATATATATATATATATATACATACATACACACACAATTCATTCAGTCTTTATGATATTGCTTGTGTGTATCTGCTTTCAGGGCCAACTACTTGGTATGGTATTGTGTAACTAATGGATGTGTTCCTCCCTGGAAAAACTATTTCTCCTGTTCTAAACATTCCTTAGTTGCTGTAGTTCTTTGTGTAGGCTTGAGCCTTGTGGACTGTCCCCCATCCACTTTGACATATCTATTATTGATTTTCTTGCTCTGCTTATGTTTAGGAAGTCATATTGGTGAGACTATATGGGTGTGGCTTCTGATATTACTAGATGACACAACCTCACAGCATACTATCTGCTCTTCTGGCTCTTGCAGTCTTTCTTCCCCTCTTTCACAATGGTCCCTCAAACTAGGAAATATCATGTTGAGTAAAGTAACCCAGACTCAGAAAGACAAAAGTCTCATTCTCTCTCATCTGAGATTCCTAGCTCTAAACCTTCAGATTTGAGCACATAACTTGAGTAATTGCAGAACTTAGAAAAGTAAATGGGGACTCTTATGGGCAAGGAGAGCAGTAGAGAGAGAGAGAACCTGGTATAAGTGCTCTGAAGTGATCTGACGGGGGAAATGGGAAAACCATGGTAGAGGTCTTATTATACAGGAAGGAGGAAGATAAATATCAAAAGATGATAAAATAATAGTATGAATGTCTGAAAAAGTCATAAGTAATCATACTATGAACTATCTAAAAATAATATGTGTAAGTCAGGATTTGAATGATAAACACATAGTTTAAATAAATTTTCCTATCTGGGATGATAATGTTCTCTCCAAGATCTAAAGACAATCCAACAAAAACCCCAACACCAGGAATGAAAAGCTTTCTTTTGTGTTGTTGATGAGGGTTGTCCAAAAGAGTCTGAAAACATTGTAAGCTACTGCTATTGTCCTTTGTTTTCCCCAGAGATGGAAGTTAAGTCCCTATTTCAGAAGAACTATGCACTTCAGATACAGGGCTCAGAGGCCTGTGAGCTAGAACTATCATGAATGCCCCCTCACTGAGCACCATTCCACAAGAGGGAAGCAAACAACAATCCTACCTAGCTAAGGACACCTACAAATCACAGCAATGACCATCATGACAAGATAACCCTCAGGGTGCAGTAGTGGCACAAAATCCTTGTTGATAACCAACAGCTCTCTAAATAAATCTAAGACCACCTCAGCAAGGGAAAAATCATACCTGATACAGAAAACCTAGCCAACTACCCTGGGCTAATGAAGTTATATTGGAGAACAACCTGCAATACCCACTTTACTAAATCAGCGTAATCACTAACTACATTCTAAGTATTTCTTTTGATACCCACAGGTAAGTATGGCTCCCACCCCTCATCAAGGAAACGTCTCTTAGCAACAGAAAGAGATAATTACAAAAGAACACAAGCAATCAAAATGCAGAGCTGTGGAGCCTAATCCCAAACGATACCATCTACAGCACAACCCCTGCACTTAAGGCCTAGGATGATTGTGGCATTTTAATAGATATTCTGTTCTTGTTTATCCTCCTCACTTCCTCCCCTGCCTCCTCCTGTTGCTCCCTTTCCTGTCCTTAATACCTCCTCCTTTGCTCACATGCTGCCTGTGTTCTAGTGTACTCTTTTTTCTACTTTCTACTTTCTGTCTTTCTCCTCAGCCACTTGCTTTTTCCTCTCCCACAATTCCTTTTCTAGTTTAAAGATTTTACTCCACTCCCAAACACACACACAAATATGTGCACATACACACACATACATGTGCACACTCACACACACACACACAAGTTAAAATCTAGGCTTCATATACGTAAAAAAAAAATTTTGTGGCATTTTCTTTTTAGCATGGTTTATTTTACTTAACACAGTGATTTCTAGTTGAATCCATTTTCCGGCAAGTGTTACAATTTCATTTTTCTCTAGGGCTAAATAAAATGTCATTGTGTATATATTCCACAGTTTCTTTGTCCATTCATCAATTGATGGGAATCTAGGCTGCTTCCATTTCTTTACTTTTGTGATAAGAAAGCATGTGCAGGTATTTCTATGATAGGACTTGAAGTCTTTGGGAGATATGCCCAGTGGTGATGTAAATGGGTCACATGAGAGTTCTACATTTTAGGTTTGAGTTGATTGGGTTTTTTTTGTTTTGTTTTGTTTTTGTTTTTTGTTCTTTGGGATTTTTTTTTTTGTTTTGGTTTTGGTTTCATAAATAAAATTGCACATTGATTTTCAATAGACTTTTAAATTTTAATTTCCCTTACCAAACCACAGGGGCAGCTACATTTATGGAAACATAAGCAACTTAATTCATGCCTGATTTTTCTCTTTATTTATATGCTCATCATCTTTTCTCTTGCTCCTTTTTCTTCTCCTTTTTATCTTCATGTAATTAGCACACATTTCTCCCAGTCTTTCTTCCTTTTGCAAATCATCCTTGTGTTCCCAAATATGACCCGCTTCAGCTCTTCTTTATAAAAACCACAGTGCTGTGTGGTTTTGTCTTTTTTCTCCTTGAATATGAGCAGATGTTTATAATCTTTGTTGCTATAACAGGATTTGAGGGCACATAGTTTATTTAATTATTAGTTTATATTTGTGTGCTGTTACTTGGAGTCTAAACAAAGTAGCTGGATTATTTGTCTTTTTATCCACAGAACAGAACACAGCCAATTTTTAGCAAATGTCGTTAAATTAATTCAAGCAGGGGAAAATGACTCTGTTCATTTATTTATTCATTTTCCCAGACACAAAGTTCATCATCTTTGTCTCTTTCCTTTCTTTCTTAAAATTAATTTTGCTTTTAGGCTGCTTGAGATCTTCACTTACTTGTGTATGTTAATTTTTAAAACAAACAAAACAATGATACCGTCTAAAGTTTCTAAACTCAGATGTCCTCATTGTCCTTGCAGTACTGTATTACACATTAACAATTACTGATGGTCTGAGCTAATAAAAATCAGGCTTGCATACACTTGAATTGAGAATCTTTAACATTTTTACTCAGCAAGATAATGCTTTCTAAACAAGAACCCACTTTGAAGAAACTTAGCATTGCTGACCTCACACTCCTCAGTCCATTAGCCTCTGAGGGTGAAATCAATCAACTCTCCTTCAAAAAATGTAAGTAAAAATAAGAAGGCTGTGCTCATGTGAGGGTGAGCACGGCAGACTCTCTGCTCATTATTTTGACAGGTGTCTCTGGGAATGAGCTGCTGAGACACCTGGGATGATTGGACGGCTCTTTGACAGGACACTGGCTCATATGTACAGTCCCTGAGCAAATCAGGCTCCAGGATCTTGACGAATTCCAGCTCTCAGCAATTTGCAGCAGCTATGCCACCTTAGATTACTCTCTCTTCCAGCCCTCAGACACCGACTCGGCTCTCTGCAGACAGGCTGTACCAGTAGCCTCAATTTTTTAAAAAGTGAAAAATGAATTTACATCATTAAATTTCAAAATGTAAAAGGATTTGCAGCTCTATTCCTCATGGGAGAATTGGTTTGAAACCTCTCCCACATACTTGATAATGAACATAAGCGAGTATTTGATTTATGTAAACCTGTGTTTCATCTGTAAAAGAGTAAGGGTAGCGATAAAGCCTATCCCTTGGATTTCTTGTGTGAATGGGCTGAGTCAACCCACACACAGCTCTCCTGGCCATGCTTCCTGGCCTATAAGTAGGACATGAGGTTACCCAACTATCACTACTGGGAACAAAGAGTTACTTGAGGAATCATTTTGCATGTAAGCACTCAGGTGTAAAACACAATACATCTGCATCCCAATAAGACTGGGTAGTCCTTAGAGATAAGTGCACTGAATAAAATAAATGCACCGAAATTCTTTCCCCTCCAACAAATCTTAGTTTTATTTTGTTGTGTATGTATAACATTTACAGAGAGAGCTCTTATCACTAAGGTAAAATGTGCTACTTACGTAAACTTAGACATAAATTCCTTAAAGAGTATGCCCAATCAACAGTCATTCCACCAAGACATAAATGCAGATAGCATAAAGATGTTTATCCTTGAAGCATTTTATGAATGTATAAAATGAATGAAAATAAAATCTAATTATAGTTATGTTGTCCTGATATTTATTTTCATTTAATATTCTTTTGTAAAGATTGTTCAGGGTCTTTAGTCTTCCAGAAACTCCAGCTACACCAGAACTTATTTAATCTAATGCTTGACATTTAAGTTCTTCCTCACTTTAATCTATTATGAGTTCTCTTCCACTGAACAAGCTTTCATGCTTTAAAAAAAATAAATGGAATTAATGGTTCCCAGACTAGCACATGTTATTTCAAGTATTTCACATTCTCAGCAACAGAGTATATGGGCCTGTTGTCTTTACTTTGCCTCCAATAGCATAGATAACAAACTGTAAAACACTTTTGTTTCCTTGGTATCAAAAACAGACAAATCTTTATATGGCACTTTAATTTGCATTTTTAGAGATACCGTTAGTGGGTTCCCACCATGCCTGATTAACTTAGATTATCTATGCTGTCCCTATTTTGGATCTGATTTATTGTGTATATACATATATATGTATCTACATTTATATGTATAAATATATATATGTGTGTATATATATGTGTGTGTGTGTGTGTGTGTGTGTGTGTGTGTGTGTGTGTGTGTATACAGGTTGGGTTTTTCAATTATTTATCTTTTTTTGAGATTATAACATAATCACATCATTTCTCCCTTCCCTTTCCTTTCTCCAAACTCTCCCATATAGCCCTCTCCTTCTTCTCTTTCAAATTTGTGGGCTTTTTTCATTAATTGTTATTAGCTGCATATATGTATATGTATGTGTATATGAATGTGTGTGTGTATATGTATATGCATATATATTTCTAAATATAACCTGCTTGGTTTGCATGATATTATTTATATGCATGTTTTCAGGGCCAAGCATCTGGTATTGGATAGCCAATTGATGTTCTCTTTGTTTGGGAAGACTATTTCTCCCACTCTCATCGTTCCTTAGCTGCCTATAATACTTTGCACAGGATTGAGGTGGTCTGGTCTTTCCCCCTACTACTTTAGACTGTCTATTGCTGTCTGTTGTTGTTCTTGCTCAGCTCATGTTTAGGCAGTTGTGTTGGTGGACATTCTTATTTCTAACGTTTGTTACATGATTCTTTATGAGCATGCTTGCCTTTTGATTGAGTGCTTTATAAAACTTCCTACCCATCATTTGGCCTCCATAAAACCTAATCTGCCAGCATGCTTTCCAGTACTACGAGCCTTTTAATGGAATGTATTTTTATGCTAGTATTCTTGTTTTACACATGCTATAGGAATTATTAAGAAGTTAGCTTGTGCAAAAATAAAGTTCCCTGAATTGGTCCTACCTAGTCCATCCCACTAAGAATATTTTTGTAAGAATGCTTTGCACTATTTTATTGGTAATGTTCATGTCAATTATCACAATATGCATTTTTAAACAACATTTTCCATATAATACAATGTTATGTGGGTCTGTGGCTTTCAGAAACTAGATCTCCATCATTTTCCTAAGGCATATGCTTCAGCATAAGTCCACAATTTCAGTTACTTAAATGAAAGGCAGCAATGTGTATTAGGTTGTTCCCATTTTTGACTTATAAGCAACACTACGTGCACTTACCAGTTCATTTATTTCTCAGTACAAAGCTACTTCACTGTTGAGTATATAATTGAAATAAACCATAGAGATTTTGATTGGCACTCATTAAGAAGACAATTTACAACAAATGCTTGTGAAGATGTGGGGAAAGAAAACCTTAATATGCGGCTACTGGGGATGTACATTAATCTTGTCACTACAAAGGTCAGTATGCAGGCACCACAAAAATCTAAAAATAAATTTTCCATTCGACATAACCATACAACTCCTGGGTATTTGCCAGGAAGACTCCGCGTCAACATATTACAACGTACTTGACCGACAGCAATGTTACTGCACCGTGATTCACACGAGCTAAGTAATTGAACCAACCAAGGTGGCCAACAGATTTGTGAGTGACAAAAACATGGTACTTGCCACAGTGGAATTTTCAGTCTTAAGAAGAACAAAATTATGCCTTTTTCAGGAAAATAGAAGCAACTGGAGATAATCATATTGAACAAATGAAGCCAGTCTCAGAAAGACAAATATATATTTTTAAATGTGTATTTCTTAGATTTTATATAGATACCTAAAATCATATATGCATATGGAAAGTAGAAGTGAAAGTGTCTCGGGTTACAAAGGAGACTAATACAAGGGAGGAGGGGTAAGGGGACCGGCAGGAAGGTGTGGGGAAAAGATGCTCAGCTTATAGTATATACAAGAACTTACAATTATAACTTATTTTTTAAAAACAATAATTAAAGATTTGAAAATAATTAATTAAAATTTGAAGACCTACTCTCATCTCATATTTTGCTGATTTCTTAACAAATTTCATACGGAATCTCTTGAGAGGTCGTTATTACCATATTCATAAGTTTTTTCCTCTGCCATACCTTATATGGGGGTCATCATTTTCCCTCTGCTTTTGTCTCTTTCTTCCTTGTGACTCCTGGTGTGAGATATCTGGTTCCCTTTCCCATTGTATTATATTCTTTCTGATTCTTTTTTCCCCTTCTTAATAGAAAGGGAAAATTTTTAAAATTATATTCTGTATCACTATTGAAATTTTGATTTGCATTTGTTTTATGTTATTTGGAATTCTATTACTGTTAGTAATTAATCTTTCTTCTCTCTCACTTCATCAATTGAACTTGAACTATTTCATTTAGGCAATTGTTTTGGACTTTGTTTGCTGGTTTTGTAAGTCTTTTTATTTTTCTGGATGAACATTTAAGCAAACACCCCCCTTCTTTTCAATTATAGAAATAGTTGAGAGGCAACAAACTCTATAAGGTGTGTTTCTGCCACTCATTATTGCACAGGAAGTCTAGCCAGGTCTGTTTCCCTGGGAAAACCACACTTGTGGGTTCTTCTGTTTTTGCTTGCTCTTTTCCTCACTGCTGCTTTATTGTTGCTGTTGGAATTGATTGCTGGCAACTGTGAAACTACAATCTAAAATAATAGTATGGTGGACTAAGCACTCTCTGGGAAGTTGGGTGTCTGCCTGGGATCAATAGCAGAACTTGGTCATGTTATACTTTCTTCCCTGGGTCTGATGAAGCTGCAATCCAAGGGAAGTTTCCCCATCTTGTTTGCTCTGTCCCTGTCTCAGCTAAGATTCCATCTGAGGCTTCCATCTGCCTTCCTGTTCTACATCCTAAATGCCAAACTTCAGGTGCTGCATGTATTTTCTTGGTATGACCGTCCTCACCTCTGGTACGGCAAACAGAGATGCCTTTGAGCAGTGAAGCACACCAATGGCTCATATGACTGGAGAAAAAGCTTGGTTTTTACCCTCTACGCCACAATTTAGGTGCTGTTAATGCATTTCTTGTAAGTTTCCTCTGTGATACTACACACCCTGTCTTTTTACAAAAATAAAATTCTTCAAATATTTTCATTATTGTTTTGTTCAATGGATTAGTAAATGGAACAGCAAAACTCTTGTTTCAGAATTCTAGAAATGGAATCACATTTATTTGTAATGAAACAGAACATGGGCGATAGCCCTAACCCAAAGATAACATAGGTTCTGGATGACAGGCTTTGTCCGAATAGAGTCTTGGTCTTTATCAGAGAGATGATATTTTGTTTCTCACAGACAATTTAGCTAGTAAACAATTATATCTCTTATATGGGACTGAGATTATTCAGGGCTTGCTTTTCTTTTTACTGAAAGTGAGTCTATTTTTAATTTGGCTACATTCACATGACATTCTCCTTTGTTTTCCTCAACTGAAATTTTATACTATTTCCCAGGGTCCCTCCCAGTTGGCCTTTCCTTCTCTGCTCTGGGAGACTGCCTGAAGCTCTAGTATCATCTCCATGTTTAGAGAGCCACTTATAAATTGGCAGATATAGCAAAGGGAAAAACAGGTGACTATCAGGTTCAGCTTAATGCATAATTGAAGTGTTTTTCAAAAATACAGATTTCACTATCCAACTTTTCTAGCTCTCAGTGGTACTGAGTTTCTATCAGAAGGATAAAAATGTCTTCGCCTTTGATTAACATTGATTTAATAAATCATTCTACATTTAATACCTCATTCTACATTACAAAAATTCCAGGGATCCCCATGCTGTTTTCTCAAATTGGCACTTTAAATAGTTCTATGTTCACATCTCCACAGTTCTAGTTGTCACTATGAGATTCGAAGCCACGTGGATGGCTTGGGAAAACCTCATCTTGCATTTATTCTGGCATTTTGAACTTTGTGTTAATATTCTGATCATTTCTTGTGCAACATTAACCCCATTCCTCTTCCGCAGGCAAAGTCTCCCATTAAAATTCCTTCCCATCAACATCATGCAATGGTTTGTTTGCTGAAGAGGGAATCAGACATCTGGGTTGTTCTTGTCTTTGCCACTTATAGATGTGGGTCACAGGAAAACCTGAGTTATATCCATAACCATTTTCTGCCACTTCCACTCTGGGAATCAGAAGATAACAGTAATTTATTTGAAATTTTGTGATTTTTTCTCTTACAATATGCTGTAGCATAGGTACTCCCTAAACACCCTTTTTTTTTTTTTTTCGGTTGCTTTATTTCTTACCATAGCCTCATCAAATTCACTGATGTTAGGTTATGAGGCGGTGACAGTCTGTAATGTAAACAGTGATGGGCGTCTTGTAATTATATTTACCCTGAAGAAAAATATGTAGAATTCAGATCTAGAGGTCAGGAAATGAGCTTGATTCATTCACAAAATACCTAGATGATACCCTGCTGCTTCACGACCCGCCAGTACACAGATACATTTGTTTCAGAAATTCCATGGGACTGCCAGAATCAGGGATATTTTGTTTGACCCCAAAGCACAAGGAAACTATTCTTCCTGCCATTAAAAAAAAATTCACAAAACATATTCTCAGGGCTGAAGAAGTGATTAGTAGTTAAGGACATACTGCTCTTGCGCGGGACCCGAGTTCTGTTCCAAGTCACATCACGTGACTCCCAAGCGCCTGCAACTCGGGCTTCCGAGATCTAATGCCCCCTTTTTCACTCTACAGGCATCTATGCACATGTGACATACTCACACAGAGATACACATAACTACACATACGTAAAATAAACCTTAAAAAACACCAAAACGGTGTAACAATTGTGGGATTACAGAAAGCTCCTTTCATAAGAAGCTGCTCCATTGACCTCTCTAGTCATCGAAGTAAACGTAAACGTCAGCCTGACTGAGCAGATGAGGAACAGGGTCAGTAGTACCTCCCGCGGCTATATGAGACATCCCTGCTTACGTCCTAGTATTTATTTTGCTCTTACAAGTCAATCACTTTACATCTAAATAACAAAGTAAAAAGAAAGAAATATAGAAGTCAGAGTCCTAATTTATGAATGTTCTCACTGAATTCTTCTGGGTCCTGAAGAGCTTTTCCTTTATGGATCACACCCTTCCACTTCATTCTTTACAGTCCCTTAAATTTTACACACACATACTCGCAGACACAGAGAGAACTGTTGAAACCAACTTGCTAGAATAATCCCAAACTGGTCTAGGCTGATGAGTTCCGCTGGATAAAAGGCTGAAGTTAAGTGTATGCTGATTTGTGACACATTCTCAGGATGTCTGTATCTTGGGATACTAGTGCCACAGTCAAGAACGATGGAGAACCATTAGATGAGCCTTTCCTCTTCATGCCTTGGTTGCTCACAGGTGTGTATGGGGAAATGCTTTTGACTGTAAAGAAATGATTCTGAACATTTTTAGATAAGGAGTTCATTGAAACGATGAGTGTTTATGATTCCTTCAACAAGGAAAATGTAGATAAATAAACTTTACTCCTTATAACAAAAAATAGAATTCCTGATCTGAAGCATCAAAAGAGTAATCAGTACTTGGGTAGAATTACTAGAAAGTTTGAGTTGCCGTTTTGTGATTTAAAAAAAATATTGCATTTATTTTTATTGGAAAAGCATAAAATAGTACATGTTTACAGGGTACCAGGTAACATTTGAAGGCATATACATTGCATAATGTTTAAATCAAATTAAACATATCTACCTCTCATACACTATCAGTTTGATAGTAAAAAATATTCAAACCCTTTTATTAATTTATTTTTCATTTGTGTGGATTTGGCAAACTATGGTGCTGGATAGAGGTCAGAGACAACTTTGAGAAGTCAATTTCTTCTACCATGTGGGTTCTGGGACTCAAACTCAGGGAATCAGGAGTGGGCTTGACAGCAAATGCCTTAATGCACTGAGCCATCTCACCAGCCCATTACTTTATTTTTCAAAATTATGACACAAGAGCCAGGGATCAAAATAAGAAAGCTTAAATTTACATTTTCCTTTCACTGGCACCCAACACATAAGCCTATAGTTTACCAGTTGGCGGCCGACATGGATAACACTAAGTCAAGAGCAAATATTTCAAAAGGTGGGAACTGCACTCTAGAAATATACAGCAGGTGATACACAAATGGGGGGGGTGCACTCAGTCACTCCCGACACTGCACACTGGGTTGTGATGTCACTTCCTCACTCTGTCTCTATTAATACCAATCCCATAACTGATACTCAGTGTTGGTCCTTAGCTGACTCAGTAAAATCAATCAGCCTAAAATGATTCAAGAGAAAAACAACAATAGCAGTAACAAAAGAAAGATTTTAGCCCCTAGTTCCTGTCTCATCCAGCTTACTCTCAAATCTTCACAAACTTGTCAGCTTTTTCTTGACCTGCAATGCTTAGTTTCTTTCCCAGCAGAGTAGAACCCAGAGTCCACTAGAATCCTGTTGACATGCTTCATAGTCTTTAGTGTTCCTTTCCCAAAGATATGGTGGCTTGTCTCCATCTCTTATTTCCACTGTTTCATGAGCATGTGCGGAAGTCTCATTGGGCACAGCTTTTGGGCTCCCTTCAAGTTATTTTTTAATGGGAGCAGCTGAGAAGGGGAGACTCCTCCTCAACATTATTGTAGGTCTCACAGGAACCCTGACTTTACTCCTGGTGCCCATAAGTGTGATCAGTGGTGTCTCCCATGCTGAGAGTCATGCAGGAGTTTGTGGTTATGCTGGTGGGGAACAGTTCCTCAAATAAGCTATGTGTGTTGGGTCTGAGATCTACAAAGGAGTCATCAAGACCAACTATGGGGAAAAAAAACTACCAATGTGCCAGTGAGGTCAGATTTGCAGTCTAAACATTGGTAAACAATGAAGCTGTGGAGCTGATGAAAACAGGCATATGGCTAGCTAGTTACTCAGACTGGTGGTAGTTAGCCTGGATGGAACAGCATGTGAAATCTACATGAGAAAGTATGGTCTTGACTTTGGAAGAACCTGCCAGGCGGATCACTTGGGGGAAACTTGAGAACTGTTACAAGAACTTCTTCAAGAACTATTCTGCTGTCTCCACTGAAGACCCTTTTCACCAGGATGACTGGGTAGTGTGGACCTCACTACCCTCAGGGCAGATATACACACTGTAAGATGATCTCAAAGGACTGTCTGTTGAAGCCTGCAACTGCCTGTTGAAGGTCACCCAGATTGGCACAGTGACCAAAGCCAGCCAGGCCTAATGATGTAGGTAAGGGTGATAGTAAGCCATTCCATGAAAGCTATTCATTCGTCACACTGTGGTGGGTCTCTGAGCAGAAAAGATTAAAACAAATATTCAATGCAGCTTAGAGACTTTGGTCAAATACAAGCTTATGAGGACTGAGGGGCTCTTGGGGATAAATCTGTCTTTGCTGAATGAAAGCTCCATAATCTAAAGGTCAAGTGAGATGTTAGAGGCCCTGGAATCCTCTAGGACAGATCCAGCCTTTAAACCTTTCCTCCTGAAACATACCTCTTGTGGTAAACAAAAAAAAAATTTATGTATACATATATATATATATATATATATATATATATATACATACATAATTAGACAATTGTAGCACTTATGCATGAACTACTACTTTAAATAAAACTAGGGAAAAATTTACTTTTGTTCTTTCAAAACTGCCTAGTTGATTACGAGTTCAATTCTTGCTTTTCTAAATCGTAAGATGACTTTAGGCATGGAACTGACCTATTTTCCAACTTCACTAGTGATAGAGAAATTATAATGTTTCTCTCACTGTCATTTAGCATTATAACTAATGTTTATTTGTTAATTAAGTGAAACATAAAAGTGACTGATAAATTATTATATGGAGATTTCCTAGATGTTTCATTCTAAAGAAGTTGAACTGAAGAGTTGACTTAGAATCAATCTCCTAAGTTTTAACAAAATAAATCTCCCATCTTGACAGTTCGAAATTCTGGCCAGGGGGTTGTATCAATTTGCATTTAGAGCCCCAGGGATCTCTAGAAGGGAAGAAACCGAGACACTAAGATTTTAGTTAAGAGCATGCGTTGAGGCCAAAGTGATGTTCACTAATACTCAGTGGCAGGGTAGGATAATGGTTTCCATAAACAAAAATCATACTTGATACCAGACTGGTTTGGCACTGAACCTGAGAAATGGGAAGGATCTGAGGACATAAGGAAGAAACAGAGATGTCAAACTGTCAGGCTTTCCTGGGACAAGCTTGAATCCCTGAGAAAGGACTATTTGAGTGACTTAAAAATTTGAACCTCCAGAAAGCTATCTAACATGACAGGGAATGTCTTTAACTAAAGGATGGACTGTGCTCCCCACAAGTTCCTGTGTATCTTTACCTATAGAATGGACCGTGCTCCCCACAAGTTCCTGTGGCGGGGCACTAAGGTACCCTGACATTCACAAAAAGAAATGAGCAGAAGTTCAGGTCTAGATCCCAACAATGACTCCAGCACATGAAGACAAGGCTTCCATGGTAGGAGGGGCTCCACCACAGAGATGGCACTAGCACAACCAGCTGCTCAGCAGAGAGTCCCCTCAGAGATTTTAAATCATGACTGACAGATGCTCAGTCTTCAAATAAATACTGCCACAATGCCAGTCAATTGAAGCAAGAGGATTTGCTGAGCACAGTACTTCTTGGTATACTCGTATTGTTTTATTTAGTCTTCAACCAACCCAGTGAGATGAGCCCTTCTGGTCTCATTTTACATACAAGAACAAGGAGACTCAGTGAGGTTTAAAAACCACACCCAACTGACAAGTAGTGAATCTCGTATTGGAAACAAGATCTGTCTAGCCTAGAGATTGCCTAGCCTCAAACTTCAGTCATAGCCTACTTCCCTGAAATCACTTCTTGATGCAATTTTTTTTTTTTTTTGGCTTTCTGATAAGCTAATTCTCAGGCTACAGCTATTCTTATGGAAGGTTTCCACAGAAATCTGTTTGCAGTCAGCCATCAAAGAGCATGCATTCCTAGGGGCTTACCCTTCAAATTATATTCCTGGCTCCCAAAGTGCATTAGGCTTAAAAGCAGCCTGGGCTTTGTCTGCCATTCCTGGTTAGGCTAGCATACATTAACTGGATATTCTAATAAGCTTGCAAATGCAGTCACCCAGGATGTGTATTTCTGGAGCAACGTATTCAGGCAACTACAGAAACAAAAAGTCTCCCGTGCTTTTAAATGACCAGTAGACCTCTAAGGATTCGCTGCCAAACAAACAGCATAAGGTTTGTAAAGATCGCTAATAATGATCCCAACATGCCAAACTGACACAAATAAACTTCAAAAAGCCCATGGTAATATAAACATAGTACAATGATTGCAATTGATTTACATTTATTCAGCAGCATAGGAACCCAGTTATGGATTACTCCTCATGCTCCAGAGCAGAATGTGATATGTCTTGCAAGGTCAATTAAATTCAACTGGATTTAAACTTGCCCTTCATGCCTGGCCTCCCTTTCAAACATGCACACACTAACAAATGCAGGCAAACCAGCCAAGTTTAGAGCAGCTCCTGGGAGCAACGTCATTTTTAGCAACTATGAATTCCACATCAAGTGAAGGGAGGGGTGTCTGTTTCAGTGGATTGTGCTGTGAAAGGCTGAGAAACAGAACACTTTAGATACCAGACTAGGACGTTTACTTAATTTGAACTTTAGTTGCATACCCTATAAGAGGGTATTTTCAAGTTATTTGGTCAATAAGTCTGCTGAAGGAATTTTGTAGAACTTTGTAGAAAGTTACGTGCTATTTAAGATTTGTATCATAAATACCATGATACTTTTGAAAGCTTGGTATTTTTGAAAAGGAAATATTGGAATAAGAAGTAAAAAGGAGCAGAATGCACCACATTGGTCTGTAGTTAACTAGAGTCAACCAATCAAACAGCATGAGAGACTGGGAGATAGACTACTGTAGTGACAGTCCCAGTCTTTCTTCTGTTTGCATGAGAACTGTAGAGGCATAACTTTCAACAGAGGAGTTCTTCCAACCCCATGGGATTCATCTAATCACATAGTAGCGCCTTGGTGTGTCAGAAAATGATGAAGCATGTCCTTTGAGGACAACAACCAACCTGAACATAAAATTCTCTGAGTAAAATGGAAATAAAAACAAGGTGTAAATATGGATTAATATAAAGAGTAGGGCATTGAAAAGTACAGAAATGTTTCCCTGCTCTCGTCCTGGGAGACCAAATATTCTTATTGGGATATAAATTGTTATGTTTTATGTTGAAAGAGAAACTTACTTTAATGAGAGCTATTTATCAATTATGGAAACGTTTGTTGTTCTTGTTCTCTGTGACAAGATGAGACCTCCTTGTAAATTGTTATCATAATTCAGCACATCTTTTATTCTAAATCCTAAAAAGGTGGGAATGTTTTACTAAGAGGCTTGACCCACTTTCCTGTCTAGGTCAGCACAGTCCTCCAACTTGAGATTCGGTTTCTTGGGACTGAGTCATAGTGCTTGCTGCTCAAATCCCAGGGTAGATGCATTATTCCAAAGTGTTCCTGAACTCTTTTTATGAGGGCCTCCACTTTCTTTCTACTTCCCAAGACAGGAAATCATTTTATGGATAAGTGGAAATGGGATGAAAATCGGGATTGTGCTTTTGTCAGACTCGATATCATTATGACCCTTTCTGAGAATTGCCTGGTGTAGCACTCAATGAGCAAGAAACATACAGGTAACTTTTCTGGAGACTAGCAGGAAGTAGTTCAATAAAGGCTGTGCCTTTCTCAGTAGAGACAGTGAGATGCAACAGAAAGAATAAGTTTTGTTCTAAGAACTAAGATTTGCTGATACAATGGACAGCAGAAATGAGGGAGAAAGAGAGAGAGGGCACAAGAATATATTAACAGGTTTAAAAGAACAATGGTCCTGAGCTGTCCAGATTAAACTTGATTGTTCATCTCATTGGATGTCCATCACATTATCTGGCTGCCTAGCCTTTTGAACACTTCTTAGTGTTCTAGTCTTGGAGAGAGTAATCAGACACTTTCCTTCCCCAAGCTCTGCTGTGACTAGCTTAGGCATGTAACGTAAAATCTGGCCTTTAGAAGCACTCAATAAGTGCTTGACTGTGGAATTCAGCTAGCCCAGGAAGCAGCCAAAGCATGGAATTGATGTACCGAGCTCTGTCTTGGTAAAGTCACAAAAGCAAGTGTTCTGGAGCCCAGTATCAGCACAGGTCAGCAAAATACGCTAAAGCAGCCGTAGTCAATGGTTACACATTCTCTGTTGCAGAATCACAATGACAGTGTGATTGGGGCACTGCTACAGGCCAAATCTTCCTCAATATGAAATCCAGAGAGGCTCACTATGAAGAAATAATTTGGGGAACTATTTTTATACAGGTATAACGTAAAGCCTTAGAATCAGAATAAGCCATCCACAGAGAGAGACCATCCGTACAAACGACAAGAGGTCTAGGCACAACACTTGAAGAATTTATGTCGAAAAATGAGACAGAAAAGGAGAAGGAATCGCAAGCCATTGAGAGGGGAAACAAAATAGCCTGGTGTAACTAACCAGGAAGTAAATTGTTTCATGAGGATTTAACACAATTCAAGGCTCATATAATTGAAAGAAGAAATATTGTTGAGTAAAGGACCTCGATGTATGTTTTACATGATGACCTGGTGACTGTATTTCTAGGAATGAAGGACCTCTACCAGTAAGTTGAGGTTACCAGAGCAGAGCGCCATGCTTCTGAGACAACGGCTCTTTGTATGTACATGAGCCAGAGGGTTCCGGGAAGGGTCACCCCCTTATCACAGTATTCCGTGATGGCTGTGGATGTGACTGTGTCAGAAGACACGCATACCTCCTGTCCTTCCAGAGTATTGGACGGCAGCTACGAGGCACCATAAAAGTGCTGGTATTGAAGCATGAGTTCTTCCGACTCCCCAGTTCTTCCCTGGCTTGTCACAGGGCTGACTAAAGTGAGTCAGTTTCCCAGCTGGCTCCTGACAGGACTGAGATGAAAGAAACTGCAGCCTTAAGATGCAGAATGTCTTACAAATTAGGACAAAAGACAATTATTTAGCAAATAGTTGGAAAAGGGTGACTGTTTTTTAGCAAATTGTTATTTAACAAATAATTACTTATTAAATAACTTCAAATTTTAAGAAATGTCATCACATATGTATCTCCAGCTGGTAAATTAGGACAAACCAGGTAAAACCAGCTGTAAGATTAATAACAAAAACAGCTTCCTTCTTCCCAAATAGTTATGGCCTGAAGACTGCTCCCCGATAGCGACTGCCCTTGTTGAGATTGGACGCTTCCTTGTTCATCCTAGCGCAGTACTCCTGCCTCTCTGTTCATTCACTTCTGACAAGGCCCTGGGATCCGAGAAGAGTCTCGGCTCCTATTTGAAACAAAAAATGGAATGACAAGCAATAGCAGCATCTGCGGCAATTTGAGTGGTTCGGGCTCACCGTCAATACGTGCAGCTCTGCTGGCCCCTGTGTCAACCATGCCATTGATTCTTTTTTCATAGTAACAATCTGGAGGGCAAAGGTTTGATTTAATAACTATCTTATTGAACCTTTCTTAATGCCAAAAGACATTAGTCTGTAATTTTGAAATGCGGCAGCTTCACTGAACAGAAGATGATGCGTCTAAGTCGCAGAATCCCAGTGGGTGAGCCAGCAACGCAGGCCCTCCGACAACGCGCTGCAGCACTGGGTACTGAGCTCGGTGTTCAGGGTCTAATTTTATTTTTAACTGATCTAATTCTATCTTGGTACTACTCAAGGTCACAAAGGCTGAAAACACAGCAGCAGATTCACGTACTTCTCGATTGTGTTCTGGATCACCCAGAAAGAATGTGCAAGGGTGTAAATACACTTTTTTCTCCTTAACCATACCAGTGATTTGTGATAATTAAAAATAGTATTGAAGAGACTGAGGAACTCCCTAATAAAATGTGATGGTATAACACATTGCTTTCTTTAGCTATTACGGCCTTCTGTACCTTTCTTCCCTGCGGGCAGTACGGCTATGCATCCACGACTCTGCTAATCACGCCCTAACGTGACACTATGGAGCTCTTTGCTTTATTATCACTCATAAATGACTCATCGAATAAGTTGTTTATTATTAGCAGGAATTTTTTTCTATTAGAACCCAAGGTTCAAGAGGCTGGGAACTCTTCACCAACCTCCGAGCCTTTCGAACCTGACATGATATACCTACCGTAAACAGGCAGCAGATATGAAAGAATGGCTCAAAATGAGGAAATCTTTCAAGATGACAGATTAAAGTAGACATAATCATCTTAATAAAATTGGTTTCTTACATGTAGTACAAAAGAACTATGAGTAATTAAAAGGAAAACCTCATTAGCATATGACACCAATGTAACTATCAACAATCAATTTATCAGGCCATCAGTTGATGGCCTATGACTAGTATCTGCTCCCAGCTGTAGACAACCATGCGATCTACCAGGAAATAGTCTCTACTTCTGTAAACTTTTAAGAGTAGTTGTGGCATATTGCAGGTGCTGACTTAAATAATTAAAATATACAAAAGTTTTCTAGCAGTTTATTGAAGGCCCATGACTCATATAAATAATTAAGTCAAGCAGAATTCAAGCTAACCTAGGGAATTTTTCTTATGATTTTAACTGCATTATTAATGGATAATCGCTGTCTTATTTCTGCCTATACATTCATGGAACAGTCGATACATTTTCTAAGTTGGGATAAGACAATAATTAATGAATGAGGATGGGTAAAACAAGTTGACTAGAACTCTATATACTGATATACAATTTTGTTGTTAGATCACAGTAGCTGTACCAAAGCTTGCTCTAACTAGGGAATATTATGAAACATGATTTGTGTCACAATCATTCTTTGCGTGGTGGTCATGGCTAGAACCAAGTTTATCACTTGCTACCCTTAGAACAGAAAACACTGTGGCGGACTGCAGAACAAATGTCAGGATATAATCAGTGCGTGCCGGGCCACCTGTGTCAGTGAAGAGAGAAGCTGCCTTTGAAGAAAATGAAAATGAAAGATCATATGTGTCAAGCCCTCAGAGGATTAAGTGCGCAGTAGATTTTATTTACATAAACGGAGACTTCATGCTAAAACGCACAGTCACAGTTGATGAAAAATGGCTATCTCAAACCAGAACAAAAAAAGGTGTATGTAAAAGTTAACGCCCTTCAAAATATTGTGGTAGTAGAAGAGGGAAATTGACCACAATATGCATAAAGTTAATGAAATGATTAATGAATTCTGATGCAACCAAATGACAGAAATTGTATGAGGGCAGAGTAATGCTTATAGAGATGATAACATTCACGTTTAAGCACTCATGCTTAAACATTAAAGGAGGACAATTAATTTAACGGGTACTATGATTATAGTTCTACATATAAACAGCATGCATTTTAAAAGAATTAGAATGATATATGCATTGATTTTCTTTGAGTTGGGATTCAGAATATCTTTTCTTTAGTTATGTTGTCAGTAAGCACAGACTATTCAATTTGTTTATCACGGTCTGCAGTAGAAAATGAGCATTAAGAGTTTTACTGGATTCACTAGGAAATGTAGTTGAGTATTTCTTCCTAAAACTTTATCTAGAGTACTTTTTGTTTGAAAAAATAATAATTCAACTAACATAAAATAAAAGCAGAATTTACAGTGAAAAACTAATTTGGATCATGAAAATTGATTTAAGTGCCCACATGATTCATTTCAATGCTGAGTTGATTTGACAATATTTATTAAATTCTCTCTGTGTTTTGTCTGTTTGTTTGTTTTAGTGTTGTTATAGTTTGAATATAAAGTGTTGCTACAGGCTAGTGATTTGAATATTTGGTCTCAGTGGGTGGCTGCCTTGGTGGGTAAAGTCTCACCAGAAGTAGGTCACTATATGTGGTCCTTATGGGTTATAGGCCAACACAGAGTCAGGTCTGAGGTCTTTCCACTTCTTGACTACCAGTAAAATGTAGTCAGGTACCTTACGCTCCTGTGAGATGGAGCCAGCTGCCTCATGCTGTCTGTCTCCGTGCTGTCTCTGCCAGGATGGATTGCATCGGCTCAAAAAAAAGATAGTCAGATCTTGATAAAATTCTTCTTTCTTTAGATTTACTTTTTCAGATACACTTTCAAAGTGACTGGAAAAGTAGTTCATCAAGATACATTTCCAGAAGAGCCAAATGACATGTTACAAGCAAGCTGTAGTTTCCAGTTTTCCCTTGGTTTGGATCAAAAGAGCCACAGAGACTACTGCTCAGTCAGGGGACGACCAAGAGAAGGAAGATGTAACAGTAACTATTGTGTAGCTCACCAAGAAAGACAAGAGAGGCATTTTCATAGCTGCAAAGTCTGCCAGACCTCAGCAGAGGGAAACACTTGTCAGGGCAAGTGCTCTCAGGGGTTTTTATTGATGTAGAAGCTCCTCACGTGTGTTATTGATACCACATTTAGATCATGATGAATCAAATGTCTTTTACATAAAGGCAACATCTGCAGATAATACAAAATGCCAAGGCCTATGCAGCCCATCACCCAACATTGCACAAAAAAAAAAAAAAAAAACTCCTTTAAACATAACTAAAAATAAACTTCTGAAGCAAGAAGATTACTGCTCAGGCAGGGGGTGACTGAAAGAGCTGGTTTGATTTTTAAGTTGATTTTTTTATTTGTTTGCTTGCTTGCTTTTTGAGACAGAATTTCCCTTTTGTAACTGTGGCTATCCTGGAACTTAACTATGTAGACCAGGCTGGCCTTGAACTCACAGCAATCTGCTTGCCTCTGCCTCTCAAGTGCTGGGATCAAAGGCGTGTACCACCACCCCACAGCAATTTTAAAGTTTTTATTACCTTTGTTTATTTCCTTTATGAGAGGAGAATGGCATGTGCATGCCATGGTGCTCATGTGGAATTCAGAGGACAATTTGTGGAAGCTGGTTCCCTCATTCCACCACTTAGATCCTAGGGATCCAGCACAGGCTGCCAGCCTTGGCACCTGGCACTTATACTAATTGGGCCATCTCACAGGCTCCATAAAATAAAGTTTGCTATTGAATGAAGAATTATAAATACCCAGTGTTAGGTTTCTGAGGCACCATGAAGAGACAGAAGGCTGAAACAGACAAGAGGCTGACCTTCAACGGTCAGAACTGTGTTTTTTAGCTCACACAGCAAGTCACATTTTCTCTCCTGCCAATAATTGAGAGGTCTACTGAGAGAAAAGCTGGCTGTTATTCTTCATAGGGGAGGGCTGAGAGGCATAAGAACTGGAAAATTGTTGCAGCCACGGGGGCTAGTGTGGTTCTGCAGCCTCTTTCCTGGAATTCTCTGCTTCAAGTAAGACAAATTGTCTTGGGAAATAGGTCATCTCTGCAAACATTCTGTTAGGGGATGATGGAACAAGGTCGTTTGTAACCTTATAGAACCCTGTTTTAGCACCCATAGACTCTGGTCATTAGGGTGCCAATGCTGAGGTCACGGTAGCCCCAAGCAAAGCAGAGGGGAAAATTAATAGAAAGGCAAAGAGGGAGAGAGGCCAAGGCCATAACTAGCACAGAAAGAGACACAGAACAGAGAGAATCGGCTCTGATTCCCAGCATCGAGTGCCATGCTTTTGTGGAAGACATGAAAATATGTACCCAACTTTCTTACTTTGGCAGAGTAAGTCTCCATGTTCATCTTTCCCTCAGTAACTGCTGCAAGTATTGCGAGACTGTCCAGCCAGCTTCTTCCTTGGGGACCGTTGTGGTGCAGCACAGTGCTACCGCAGCAAGCCATGTGGAAAAGATCCACAGTGGGAGCCAGGTTGGTTGTGTGGAAGGGTACAGGATTCACTTTCATAAAACATTTACGACTGGCAGATCAAGTGGCCACTGTGAAAAAGAACTCCAGGAAAGTTCATTAGATTGCTCATTAGAATTACAATGGCACGGACAGGTTGGAATGTTGCAGGTCCAGAACGTAATTCAATTTATCTTTGGCTGTCATCCTCCAAATAGTCATTGTCTGCCCACCTCTGTGTCTGACCAAAGATCCAGGGACTAATAGACAAGGTCAGACCTCGCTACCTGTGACTAACAGATAAACAATCTTTTACCTGTACTAACTTGAACCCTAATGTCTGCCAGTCAAAGAGCTATACATGCTGACAGATAGCGTCTAAGGCCTATAGTTGAGATTTTTCCACTGGGCTGTAGCCTACCTCTCTGATGTTTCTACCAATGTATTTGAAGTGTCTTGATTTATGACCTTTTCATTCTGTTACTATAAAATTTCATGAAAATGCTTCCACATTGGAACACAGAATAGAAGGTGACTTAAATCTGTGTTCCTGGGCCATGGTCACTCATATTTGGCTACAGAATAAACTATCTCTTAGCCGCTTTGGGAACAATATAGTCTGTGAATGACAAACTCATTAAGGAAATACAGACTTTAAAAAAGAAGCAAACAGAATTGTTTTAAATGACATCTCAGTCAAATGTAAAATTTTAGTAAAAAAGTTCAGAAGAGGCTGAGAGATGACTGGGTAAGTAAAGCCTTTGCCATGTGTGTATGACAACCTAGTTTGGATCCCAAGCACCCACTACAGAGTCAGGCATGGAGGTGTCAGTCTGCAGGCCCAGTGCCACAGAGGCAGAGAGCAGTAAACAGCTGGAACCCCTGGATAGCAGACCATTCAGATTGGTGAGGTTTGGGTATAATGACCAAAGTCAAATATAACATACCATGGAAAATAATTGAGAAAAATACTGAATGTGAAGCTCCTGTTTCCACATCCATGAACACACAGGTATACACAACCCTGTAAGCATATGTGCACAAACACAAATGTAGACAGAGGTTTTTTATTTTAATGTATCAATTTTATGTATTTATTAATTTATTTTATTTGAGTGTGTGTGTGTGTGTGTGTGTGTGTGTGTGTGTGTTTGTATACAAATGCCACAATATAAAGAGAAGCCATGAATTTGAAAGAGAGTAAAAAGCAGGCATCTGGGAGGGTTTGGATGAAGGAAAAGGGAGGAGGAAATGATGTTATTACTTTATACTTTATGATCCCCGAAACAAAAGAAGTAATGAGAAAAGGAATTTGAAAGCTGGGAAAGACAAACACCAGCTTTCTTATAAAGGAAAAGACTTCCCACCAAAAACTTGAAATTCAAGAGAGCAAGGACTGATGGAATGATGTGTTCAGAAACTGAAAGAAGATTAATGTCAACCTAGATTATTTATGTAAAGCCAAGTTAGTCTTTAAAAATCAAAAGAGAAATAAATACCTCCAAAACAAGCACAAATTACAGGATTTCACAGTCATTATATCATTAATATATATCATTATATATAATATATATCATTAATATATCACTATATCATTATATCACAGATGACCTCATAGGACTCCAATAGGACTCCATAAAAGAGGAGAGTAAACACAACCAAAAGAGCACAGCAAAACATAAATATCACTGTTCTTTCATGAGTCCCTGTATCAAGATGAAATAAAAAGAGCTGGCGATGGTACTCAGTGGTAGGGCACTGGCTTAGAATCCGTGAGACCTGGCTCTTCTCTGATAAAAATTTTCTGGAAATTTTTACATGAGAAGAACAAATAATCAAATCAATGGGGAAATCAATTGAATAGACACTTCTCAAATGAGGAAATGCAACTGGACAAAGGGTATTTAAAATAGAACATATTCACCCATCAGGAAAATACAGATCACAACGGCATTGAGGTTCTATATCAGTCTAATCAGAATGGTTGGTAGGAATGCAGGAGAAAGGAATCCTCATGTCTGCTGGGAGGAACATAAATTAGTGCAAACTTGTGGAAACTACCATATTCTCAAGCTATACCATTCCTGGGTGTTTGCCTGAGATAATCAAATGCAGCAAGAAGTAGATTTACCTGAACAGCCGTGTTTACCATTCACAGTAGTCAGCTCGTGGAATCAGTGTCCATTGACTAATGAGTGAATAATAAAAATGCGATAGACAGACAGACAGACAGACACACACATATACACAGAGAGAGAGAGAGAGAGAAAAGAGTGATTCATTTGTAACACCAAAAAAGAAGGCATTACCATTTACAGAAAATTTGACAGAACTAGAAATTGTATTTTTCAAAGTAAACCGGACTCAGAAAGACATCTAACACATGTTTTCTTCGAGAGGAAAATGAAAAGATGAAAACTAAAGGACAATCACAGATGTGTGGTGTATGAGGTGGGCGTGGCAAGGTGGGTGATCATAGAGAGTATGAGGGGCCGTCTGATCCAAGTACATAATATGCTGGATAAAAATGTCATAGTGACACTCATTATTTTGTGCCCTTAATATATGTAAGGAAACAGAGCTCTATATTAATTTCTCAGGGAACTGCAGCATTTTAAGGGCTGTACATTGCATTTTATATTTGTTTACATAAAACTAAATTATCTTTCAAAAATTGTAAAAATCTCAAAACCAATGGGCCACTGCCACCTCCATCAGAGGAAACATGAATTTTCTTTATGGTGAGTGTTTAACTGTTTCAATGTAAAATTGTTTCAAAGTCTATATAAAGACCATGAATAAAATAAAAGCATCGAGAGTAACTTTATATTCTTAAACTTGTACCAATTCTCTGAAGAGATGTTTGATTCATACAGCCAGTGTTGCATTTCACTGTAAATGGAATCTAATATTTAAAAGTAAAACAATATTGCCACACATAAAAATCTTTAAAAATTACTGTTGAATTTCAATTAGACTCAGACGATGGCTTTCAGGTACATTTTCTGTTTCTGAGAAGTACCATAACTGTCAATTAATTACACCCGTGGTCCAGTGATTGAATTGGAGATTTAACAGATGAATCTAATTATTATCAAGAGACCCAAACCAAGCTTCCTTCTGAAAAAAAATCACATTTAAGAAATTATATGAAATTCATGTGGTAGAGGAAATTGGAGCTAATTTCTCTTTTGTTCATGTTGTGTGAGTGGGGGACACATCTGGCAAGTGTGAGGTGAAAATAGTTCAGCTGTAGTCTGGGATTTGCACAATTCTATACCAGTAATGCAAACTGCAAAAAGCTTACTTGGAAAAACATTTTTGCAAATACAAAGCAATAAAAAAAATACCACTAATAGAAAATGTAGTACTGCTAATATGCTTCATAAATGGAATATTGACAGTAAAATGTGGTCATTTTAATCAAAGGTGATAAGACAGAATCACAGAAAATTAACTAGATAAGCTTTGGAGACTAATTAACTTATTTATCACCAGATAATTTTGGGTGCTATGGTGGGGTGTTTTCTTGGAGTGACTTTCCCTAAATGGATGGTGGCATCACCAGTTCACCAGGCTTCAAGGACAGGACAGTGCAGGCTACTTGCTCTAGTACACTGTTCACTGTACGCTTTGTACAGCACTTACAGTCTACTCACATGAATGTCTAGGTCTGCTTCTGTTCCTCTCGTGAGTGCTGAATTAACTGAATGCTATCCAGAAAATATTTAATGTGAAATTATGTGACAGGAAGGTATCTGGACTAATTTATTCTTGTTATGCAACAAACTGCAGCACATTCAATGATTTACAAACTTACTCACTTGTTAAGATACAGGGAGTTGTCCAGGAGGGCAGAAACTGGGCTCCCTGCTCAGAGTCTTGGAGGAATTTAATGAAAATATTGAAAAGCGACATTTTATTCTCGAACTCACAGACCTCTTCGGGGTTAATTCCTGAAATTACAAGGAGTCAATTTGGTGCAGATTTTATACGATTCTTTCTGACTGTTGGCTACAGGCCACTCTAAAGCCCTACGCACCTTCATTTCTGTCTTCATATGTTTTGATTCTCTCTGACTCAATTCTTGTTGGCTCATATGATTAATTAGGCCCATCCCTTTAGATCAGTCTTTTATGAGTTCAAGATCAACTGATTTGTAGCCTTAATATCCCTGTAAAAACTATTGTCCCATGAAGTTATCATGATGGTTAGGACTTCTCATAATATTCACGGGTGTTAACTTGGGCAAACCTGGGGGTGCACTCTAGAACTTTCCTCTTTACCCTCAATAAGTGTTGAGTTTTTAATTTCCCTATTGTTGTTTCTAAGAGAAATAGAGCCTGTGTTGATTGTCTGTGGACATGCTTCATCTTACTGTTATATGAATCTACCCTCTGTCCACACAGTTCCTTACAGGATCCAGGAGGTCACACTGTTCCAGCAGTCCAGGCTGAAGAGATAACCAATATTTCTGATGACACAGTAAGGAACAGAGTAAGAGCGGGAATCAGGGCTGGGAGGATCCATAAAACCCATTTTATTTTCTCCTGGTGCTCACTTATGATCAGGGAGCTAATGATCACAAGAGGATGGTCTATCAACAAATCAAACAGTGCAGCAAAGGTCAAAGCATCATTGAGCTTCGGCAGTGCAGATTTATTTCTATTAATAAATCAAAATTCACTCATGATGACTAACAATTGCTTCATAATTGATTAAATATCCATATGAAATGTAACACAGAAGAGAATGATACAGAATCAGGGCCCTAGCTCCTTACTTTCCTAATTCATAACAACAAAAACGAAAAGATTCCTGAGTAAGAACAACAAAAGAGTTAGAAAGCACTCATCAGACCCTGCTCTGGGAGTGCTAGGTGTGGAAGGTCAGAGGCCCCGGCAGCCATGTTTACTATGACATGGAAAACCTGGGAAAATGACATCAATGTGTGTTTGGCATTTGCCTTCTCCACTAGTGCTTCGCATATTCTTGGCAACTCTTATATTTTATGATTTAGAAAATAGAATTTTAAGGAGATCAAATAATATCTGACTCTCACAGAAGTATTAAGGTGATGTTTAACTCTATCCCTTGCTTTGAATATTTTACTTAAAAAAATCCTTACACCACCTCCTATACTGTGGTCCCATGACATAGCTCTCTTAAGTGAATTTATTTTTCTACGCAATTACCTATCAAATATATATAAGCATATGTACAGATGAGTATGCATATTTTCCTGAGCTACATGGCTTGAAATATTTAGATGCATCTATTTACTGTATATCTCACTCACTACAACAATCCAGATTTACTACTGCATGATTGACAGGAAACGCAACTAACCTTATCTCAATGTAACTGGTTGAATTTTCATCTCCTGATTTGACACCAATTACTATCCATCCCCCTGGCATGCCATTCTGCCTCACATTTTCCTCTAACCTCCAAACTGAAATACTACAAGAAACTTAAAAATTAGAAAACATTGCGGCCCCTAAGTTGGTATCGGTTCTGGGATGGAATTAAATATAAATTTCCAGCTGTGGATTTTTCAAAGCTAAATTGTACTGGAGAAAGTGAAGCCTATGTATTCTGAGCATCTAGCATCGTGATGAAGGTGCACTTTTTATTAAGTCCCAAAGCGAAGCAATGCTGCTTTGCTTGGAGTAATTTAATCAGGTGACCCTTTTGTCCACCCACCATACTAGGAAAATTCAGTGTGATAAAAGATTTGTGAGATTACCTTGTCTGATACTGTATTTCTGCAATAGTGCATTAGAAATAGGAGGTTTTCAATAATATGTATGTGTTGAGACCAAGAAAGACAATGGGCTATAATTCTAGGGAATTCTTTAGTCACTCATACAAAATATTCTAAACTTATAAAATTTCCTTCAATGGTTATAAAGTCATTAATTATATTTGTCACCAAGGCTTTGTATATATATATATATATATACATATATATATATATACATATACATATATATATATGTATATATATATTTCCATGAGCAACAAAAAGCTTTGTTCACTTTAATCTACTGCTGACATATTATAGATTAGAAGAAATCTTCATTTCTAGTAATTTCTTCACATTCCTCTTCAACACAGGTTGAGGTCTGCATTGATGTCTTTACACGCTGATAAACAACCTACCACCAAATCCTAAGCCCAATAAGTTGGTTTGTTTACATCATTTTTTTTCCCAAACCACTCACTTCGTCCAGAGTTTCGGTCTTGAAGAGTTTTGTTTGATTGCAGTTTTGAGGAATATGTCTTTAATCTACATTGTAAAACTTATGTGTATAAAGTTATTTTAGGATTCTGTTATCATTCCAGAGTCTGCATGGTAGGAAATGATGTAGTCCATATTGGTTCTCATGCTGTTGTTGTATATCATTTCTTCATGAATTTTGCAAAACATTTATCCTTGTGATATTTTCATTTAATGAGATTTTGTGGAGTTTTTTTATTGTTGTTTTGTTTTGTTTTTTCTAGTTTTCTCTATTTAATTTTATGGATCTGTTTTTTAATTTATTAGTTCCTTTCTTCTGCTTAGTTTGGACTAATTGTGCTCCTTTTTTCATTTTCTAATTCCTTTAAATGAAAGCTCGAGTTATTTATTTGAAACTTTTCTTCTGTCTTAGCATGAGAAGTTAGAGCTGTCCATTTAACTCTAACCATTCCTTTATCTGATTGTGATTTTGGTATGCCGTGCTTTCATTTTGATTCCATTGAGAATACTTTCCCCTCCAGGGCTGGAGAGAGATGCTTCAGTGGTTCAGCGCACCTGTTGCTCTTGCAGATGAGCAGGGTTCCATGCCCATCATCCACATGATGGCTCACGACTGTCTGACTCCAGTTCCAGGGAATCCAATGACCTCTGTGACCTCAGTGGGCACCAGGCACACATGTGGGGCACAGCAGCAAGCAGGCAAAACAGCCACACAGAAAATAAAAACAAAAAAAAAACTTCAAAGAGATTTCCTCTTGGACCAGACTCACAAAGCATTTAGAACTGTGTGGCTTAAATTCTTTATTGTCTAGACATTTTTCTGTTATCATTCTAGTGTTTATTTCTTGCTTGGTTCCATTATCACCAAACATTCTTGGTTGGATTTGAAAGCTTCTAAAAGTGTTCAGGTTTGAAGGGGGGGGGAGGCGCCCCTAAAGGTTTGGTTCACCTGCTCAAAAATTCCAGGTGCATTGAGAAATACTGCCTGGTCGTATAGATATGTATAGAATGTTCTTTCTTCAGTGTAATTTAGACTGGCTCAGTTGTGTAACATGCTCATCCGTGTAATGTGCATGGAGTCAGTTGGAATGTGGACTTTCTATGTTGCCGATTGTCTGCTGCCTATTTTATGTGTCCCCTAGACAAGAATGTTGACATATCAGACTGTAGTAAAACTTTGCCTTCCTCTCTCTTTGTTAGCTTTTACTTCCCTTAACTTGAGACTGCTCTCAAAAGCTGTATACAAAAGCAAAACAAAGGCTTTCCTGAGGGAATTAAGTCTTTCATCGTTATGCAATGTTCTTCTTTTCCACTAAAAATTCTGTTTGGTTCACAGTCTGCTTTGTTAGATACTATCAGACCTACTTCAACTTTCTGTCCATCAGTGATCATATGATATATTGTTTTCGAAGTAAATTTCTCATAGATATTATATAGTTGACTGATATTTTATGTTTAGTTCTTTCAGAAAATAATTATCCAATTGAGTGCTTAGGTATCTTGAGTTTAATGTGATTATTGACTTTTTAAAACAAATCTACAATTTTGTTTGTTATCTGATTTCCTATTTATTTAAACTTCCTCTACTTCCTTTTATTGAATTTTTATAAATTGATTAAAGAATTCTAATTTTAAAGTACTTCTTTTTGATTCTCTCCTAGAATTGTTCTTCCCATCGGTCAGCATATTTTAGTGACCTCCCCTCAAGGCGTTATAATATACTTATTTACTTCTCACAGCATTTCAAGGATAAAGTTAATTTCATCTTGTTTCCAATTGAATATAGAAAGCTTACCATTATGTACATGCTTTTTAAACTTTCTTTCTTTGTGTTGCATTTCTTTATTACACATACAGCATCTTTCATTAATTCAACTAGAAAACAATAAATGTAAATACAATCTATAACCCCAAAAAAATCTATTCTTAAAAATAAAGAAGAAATCTTAGTGTTTTACAATAGCAACACTATTGAAGCTGGAGATCATCATGTTAAAGGAAACAAGCAAAGCACATAAAGACAAAACTGTGTGACTTCAACTGTCCTGAATCTAAAATGATACTTTCATAGAAGTTAAGAACAACAACATGATTATTTGAAGGTCCAGAGAAGGTGGGACGGGAAATGTCAATTTCCTAAGTAATGAGTTGTCATTAGATAGAAACAAAATATCCGGTGTGGTATTGCACAGTGGGGTGATGGTAGTAAAGGTTGTGTCTATTTTTAAAAGGATAACATAAAAGATCTTAAATGTCGTACCATATTGAAGTAATGAATGTCTTAGTAGACAGGTATGTTTACTCTGGATTTACTACTGCATAATACAAGCATGCATTGAACAATCATGTGGCATTCTGTTAATACACATGGTGTTTGTTATCAGTTTTAAGCAGATTCTAGAGAATAACCAGGGGAAAGCCTGTATTCAGATATAACATAATCTGACTACTGAAAACCAAACACAATCTATCTATCCTCCCAAAAATATTCAAGAAAAAGTCAGAGAGAAGTGATACATTAGAGGCGAGGAGGCCATGACGTGGGAGACAACAGATTACATAAGTAGGTCAGAAGGTGTCAGGACAAAATTCTTAAAGAGCTTAAAGGAAAGAATTATCAGACCAGTAACTTATACTGGTCAAAACGATTCCCAGACAATGGAAGTGAACTAAAGACATTCCCAGTGGAGCAAAGCTGGGGTGACCGGCCAGCAGCTGAGCCACTGCAGAACAAGCATGGGAGCTGAAGCAAACTAGGAAAATGGCTTGATCAGAAACAATTCAGAGCAAAATTGGTAGACATCTTGCAAAATATGTTTTTTTACCTTATGCAGTTTAAAATACATATAATCGGTGAAAGAATGGATTAACATATGGACTGGAGACATGGCTCAGCACTGAAGAATACACATTGCTCTCGCAGAAGACCTGAGACATGTTCCCAGCATCTCAATCAGGTGGCTCACAATTGCCCTTAACTCCAGATCCAGGGGACCTGACACCCTCTTAGAGCCAGCGCACCAAGCAAGAACACAGTGCAATACATACGATAAATTTTTATAAATAAATATAAATAAATAAAAATAAATAAATTCTAAAAATCTGGTATGTTTTACCCCTTATTTTATTGACATATAATTCATTAATTTAAAAAATGCATATAATTACAGTGTAAAACATGTTTTGATTAATATATACACTCTGGAATAATTACCACAATGCTAATTAGCATATCTGCAATGTCAGTTAGTACCTTTGTTTTTATTTTATGAGAACATTTACGATCTCAGAAATTTTTAAAGTGTGATAAAGTATTATTACTCATAGTCGCCACACTTTATGTTAGACCTCCAGAACCTCTTCATTCTGTCTCACTGAAATCCTCTACCCTTAACCTACACCCTTCCACTTCCCCTGTACCCAGTTCTGGCCAGCCACAACCCAGTATAATTACTGAGACCCAGAGTATGAAACCTGCCTGTGATTCTGAAATCTCACTTTCATAAAGAGAAAATGTCATAGTATCAAAATATTGAAAAAAGTACATTTATAGATTGGGCCAAAATTGGAGTTAGAAATCTCACCTTCCACCTTGCTCATATCAATGTCACAACTTATAGGAAAGGGTTTTTAAAAGCCAGGAGATATGTACATGGAGAAAGTCATACTCTCCTAGAAGATATGTCTTTCTTCTGTTATTTAGGTGACACATTCCTTTGCTCCCCAGTATTACACACACACACACACACACACACACACACACACATAAACACATGTGCACTATTATGGTACTACAATACTCTCTTCCAAATTATTGTATTCATTGCATTCCCATAGCCAGTGTTCACTTTTCTCCATACCCTTACCAACTTTGTTTTTCATAGCAGTCATTCTAAGTGAAGTGAGGCAACATCTCATTGTAGCTTTGGTTACATTCCTTGATAATGTTAAGCATTGTTCCTTTTATCTATTGGCCATTTGCTTATCATCTTGTAAGAAATACCTATTCAATGATCTTGCTCCTTTCTTGTATCAAGTTGTTCAGTCACGTATGTGTGAGTGTGTGTAGTGTGTGTGTGTGTGTGTGTGTAATACTGTATGGGACTCTATGTCAAATACATGGTTCACAGTTCTTCACTCTGTTGATATTTTCTGTGTTGTGAACATGCAATTTCATTTGCTAAAATCTCACTTATCTAGTTTTTATTTTGTTTCCCACCATTTGGGAATCATTAAAATATTCTGTCCAAAACAGTATCAAGAAGTCTGAGAGGTAGGCAGAGCTCTACTCTGGTTGTAGGGATCAGACTTCTGGTATTGGGTTTATGGTCAGATCCATTCCTGTCCAGCTTTGGAATATACCTCTCCTCAAGGTCACTAAAACTCTCTAGTTCCCAAGGATCTCTTTTCTAGGTTCAAGGGCTAGAAACCTGGGATCTTTCCTTCCTTTTCTTTTGTGCACTTAGAAAACCAAAAAATAGTAAAAAAAAGAGAGAGAGAAACAAGAAACTTTATAAGGGTTTTCAATGAATGGAGCTAGAGTACTGGGAATGCAATGAATACAATAACTTGGAAGACAGTATTGTAGTACTATAAAAGTGCATGTGTGTGTGTGTGTGTGTGTGTGTGTGTGTGTGTGTAATACTGGGGAGCAAAGGAATGTGTCACCTAAACAACAGTTTATTCACATGCAAAAGAATTAAGTGGTCACCACTACACAATTGTAGGCAAAACTAACTAAAAATGAGACCAAAACATAGAACTCAGAGGTTCAGCATTGCCAACATATGTAAAGGCTTAAATTCAATACCAGTATAGAAGCCATTGGTCATTTGTTAGGTCAAGGGAGGTTGTGTGTGTGTGTGTGTACACGCACGTGCGCGCGTGCACTTTTCATTATATTTTCTTTCGTGTTCCCTTTAGAACTAGCAGAATTTTAAGCGTGTAGCTTTCTATTGTGGGCTTAGTTTTGATAGTATTAGTTTAACTGAAGAGATTCATGGAGCAAGTGAATTCTGGATATTATACTAAAATTATTTCTCATGTAATTTTTTGTTATTTTTTACTTGTTATTTGCTGTAATATATAATTATGTAATTGTATGTTATTAAGATAAAATAGATTTTTACTTCTTCTGGCACTCAAATTCAGAACTAAATACAAGGTTAAATCACATTTACAATTGAAAATTTTATAAGGAACAACTAAGAAATGGGAAGCAAGTAAAGACATAAATCCCAGAATGCTTACATATACTGATGAACTTTTGAAGAGGCCACCAGGTTTAGCAGGAAACTTTCCATCTACTGTAGCTCTTAGGTTAAAATTTCGCAATATGAATTTATTTATTCTAGCTCTATTTAGAAGAAACAAATTAATTCAATTTGTATCCAAGGTTCAAGAGCTGGAATTATAAAACTTTTAAAACATAATTTTAAATCATTGTTCTTTTAATTTTGAAATTGCTTTTTGATACAGTAGATATGTGATACCTCCAAAATGAACTTTATCAATATTGGAAAATTTGTGTTTCAACAGTGAATGAAAATGAGAACATGATCACCCCTAGGTATGGTTCAGAAGAAGGGTTTTATTGTAGATATGAGGGACATCACAGACAGAGACATCTGGAAGGGTCCAGACTGAACATGGCCAGCAGAATAGACCAGGCCATGGGGAGAGGCAAGATAGAAAGAGAAGAGAAGGCAGGGAAAGAACCAAGAGAGGAACTGAGGATGAAGAGAAGCGAGAATAAGCCAAGCGAGGGGAAGAATGAAGAAGGGAAGTAGCCAAAATGGTTGAGTTATTTAGGAATCAAAAGCTGGGAGAAGGGAAGCAGAATCCCAGCCCCTTGGAGGGAGAGATTTGGAGAGCTTTACAGTAGGGGACAAGGTAAGAAGTGGTCCCTGGAGCCACAGGTACTGAGCAAGACTTGTCCCAGGTTTCTTTGGGATGTGACAAACAGATTCCATTGAGAAAGTGAAAAGACAATCCAAAATGATGAGATTGAAAAGATTTGTAAATTATATGTTGATTAAGAATTTATACCAAGATACTGTGTGGCAGTTTCCTCCAAAATTAAAACCCTCCGTCTTGGAGGGAAACTTAGGACATAGGAAGGAAACGAGATGAAGCAACAGGATATTTTAAAACAGGATGCTTACAAGGATATGAAACACTACATCCTTCGAGAAAGCACCTTAAAACAGGAAGTCAACAACTCAAAATAGCTCCCAAAAGTCCCTGAAACTGATGAGATCCACCAGGTCACTCCCTCCCCAAGAGTAGGTAAGTAATAAAGACGACTGGGAGTTACTCTCAAGGAAACTCAGCCGCTTAGAAGAAGCAGAGTTTAGACTAACAGCCAGGAGGAAGTAGAAAACAGCCGAGCTGCCTGGAAGATGCTCAGACCAACTGATGGACCTGGAAAGGCGGACTCTGCAACCTGTTGAGCTACCTGCAGGCTCTATAGCATGCTCCAGGTCTCCAGCCTTTGTGAACTGTCAGCCACGCTAGATTGAACTTTGTTGTTTCAGCTGTCTTTGAGGGATTTCTGCTCCTGTTAGGTAACTCATCACCCATATTCCTTCAGCAGCAATGAAATTCATCAGCTAACCGAGTTGGACTTTGGTACTGCCCTCACTTTGATCTCTCCTCGGTTTTCTAGCTGGGGTAGGCAGACATTGGTCCATGTTTCCCCAGGAATAGTATCACTCAACAAAGAATACGAAAGGTACAACATAACTCAACGATAAAAATCAACCATTAAGGAGACTTTTCTTCAGAGAAAATTTATAAATGATCAAAGCCACATGTAAGTTTCTCCTCACACTCAGTGAGATGTCAGAATGACATCGCTGGTTAGACAGATGAAAGAATGTTGCTCCACATTAGCATTCCCTGGAAAATGTAACTCAAATATACAATTAGACAGTGCTCAAACCTACGAATAGAACTGTAAACCTAAAGGTTAATAAGTGAAAATGGGGTGAAGTGGAATCCTTCACAATATTGTATAAACACAGACTATCCAGGCCCATTGTACAATAATGGACAAGCTCCTTGAAAGTTAAATATAGTATGATACCTGGTCATCTGTGGGATGCCTTAGAGCCTGCAGGAAGCCCTGGTGCCTGCAAGATATCCAGGTGATTGTGGGATGTCTGGTACTTGTTGGATGCCCTAATGACTGCACGATATTGGGGTGCCTGCTCGGTGTCTGGGTGCCTGTGGGCTTGGGCAATGAGGCCCAACTTTGGGTTGAGCTTCATCATGCTTAGTCTTGGAGTAGTATAGACCAGAAGAATATCCATCATCAGAGCAGCCTGCTGCCTCCAGGAACCATGGTGATGCTGTGATCTATGTCCCTGCCATACTAGATGGACTTTATTTATTTATTTACTTACTTACTTACTTATTTATTTTGAGAGTACAGGGGTGGGAGAGTGGAAAAGGAATAAATGGAAAGTGGGTGTTGTTGAGATGCATTGTATGAAACTCAAATTATTAATTAAAATATAATTAAATATAGAATTAACTGAGGCTGAGCAGTTCCACTCTTAGTTTTATGCATTCACAAAAATTAAAAATATGCATTACACTAACACAGTGTATGTACACATGTTCCATGGCATTTTTCACAGAACAGACAGTACAAACCACCCAAATACCTACCAGTACATGAACAGATTGAACAAAATGTTAAGACAGGCATGCACATTATAACATGGATGTGAACCTTGTAAATATTACTCATTGAAGAAGCCTTTGGCGAATTTCCATATATCATTCCATCTACATTGTTGTTTTGCCCATCCACCGGACCCTTGGGATAGGGGTAGAGCTGGTGCAGAGCTAACACACACAGGCTCTGGGAGTTAGGTAAGTGGCAAAAAGCAGATTCGTTCATTTCAGGAAGGGGATGCCCTTTTATACTCTCCTTCCAGCCCAGCGTCCCATTGGCTCCTGGACTGCAGACTGGTACTTTGGCTCTTTTCATCTCTGGGCATGTCCAAGCAGGTCTCAAGGCTTGTTCTGCCCAGTGGCAGGCCTAGTTTCTCCTATACTATGTGAAATTCCAGAAAAGGCAAACACAGACACAGAAGGTAGGTTAATGATTGAAGGGGCTCAGTGGAAAGGAAAATAATGACTTAATGTAAGAAGGTTTGGCAAGAGAGATGCAGCTTTGAAACTGACGTATACCTAGAACCCAGAAAGAGAAAGAAACAAAACAAAAAAGCCACAGAGATTTGCCTAAAGTGCTCCTTTCTGGTACAAGGACGGAAAACAGAGTTTGATGGTTCTTGCTCATATATAGTGTAAAGTTCTATATATGAAATTCACACATATTCACCATCAACAGGGTTTGATGGTATATGTGAATGAAAGAAGGAAGGAAGATAGGAAACATAATTAGGTTGTCAGCATTTTCAGTTTTAACTTTGAACATTTTGAGATTGTTTTTCTCTGCCTTAGGTCTAAGATTTTACTTGCATTTTGAGAGAGAAAAGCCACATACTAGTCATTTTTGAAAATCAGTTTTTCCCTTACATCCCTATTTTCAAGATTCTTTGATCTTACCAGGTTATTGCTTTCTCAAATCCACCTCAAGTGAATTTTGTGAATAAAACATTGCTGAACTTTCAAATGTGACATCTATTGTTCTTTCTTTTGTTCCTTTGCATTTGAGAAGTATTCTTCACATGTCTGATGATTCCTTGATTGTCCATTTACTGAAATTTACTAACTGCAAGCTTTATGAAGTGGCCAATTCGTTGAAGGAAGTCTCACATGTAGACACGTGAAAATCTTTCCAAGCTTCTGGTTTTCTTTTTAAGCCTGGAGGTGGAGGGGATAAAAACATGCTGGGGGCTGAGGGGATGAAAGAAGCTGAAGTAGAATCCCTCACTCACACTGGTGAAGACAGCCTGGTTAACCACAGCCCTTTATGTGTCACTGTAAACTGACTGTGAAGCTGACAGGGTTCATATCTTCAACTGTGTTCAGCACTGGTTATTATCTATGCCTTCTTGATATTTTTCTAGAACATATAGAGAGATTCATTGAGACAAATATTTGATCCCTGAAGAGACACCATTTTTCAAAGAGAGTAGCCACTTGGTCTTTAGAAGTAAGAAGGACCATCAAGGACTCTGCTTATTTCCTATGATGCTTTCATCAAATTTATCCTTGCTTAATAGAGTACGTGGACCTCCAGGTCCTGAGAGCACATCTTCTGTGTCATGTGTAGTCCTGCCTTCAGTGGCATTGGGTGTAGTTGCCCCTGCCTTGATAAATAGGTTACAACTTTTCATACATGCCTCACTCCAAACAGTTTTTATCCTGCTATCTTATTTTTTTCTGTGTTGCCTATGTGGATTTGAAACCTTGTTTTCATTCCTGTAATAATGTGATATCAGGATCCTAAAATAATTAAAACTATTCTGCATCGAATAAGGTCATTTTGACAAGGTCAAGCTAAAGTTGGGTTCTCGTGGGAAGAGTGTTCCTACTCCCAGGAAAGTGTTGAAACCAGATTCAGACTCGAATGAGCTCGAGGAAGTATGCTCTGACACCAAGGGAAGTGCTAAAGCCAGATCCAGGAGGGAACAAGCTACAGGAAGTACGCTCTACCCCAGGGCCAAGCTGAGGTCTGATTCTCACAGAAGAGGCCTTTGGGAAGTGTGCTCGCTACCCCTTTTGTCACAAAGCCCTCCTGCAGAAGTCAGATTTGAGACAATATTCTAAGCTCAGGATATTTTTTGTCATAACTAAGAAAATGTACCTGACCTCTGCTTTCTGTTAATCTTTATGCTCCCTGCTTTCTGTGTGCTTAAATACTCGTCTGAAAATTAAATTGGAGTTGCAGTAAGCTCATAAGTCTGCTGTGTCCCTGGTCAGTCAGCCCATAATCAATAACAGTCTATTGCTTTGAAAAATTTTGGTCTCTGAGCCTGAGTTGTGTAGGATCACCTTGGCCCATAACAATAGCGTTTAATGTGGTCTTGTAAGGCAAAAGAAATAAGATTTTCCAGTGTGGCATGTTTAACTAGAAGCTTATCTCAATAAATTAGAGATAACAGAGCCGACATAGATCAACACAATGCCTTGACTCTTAGTATTGAAATGTATCTGTCCAAGTAAAATGATGCAATTAAGACAATGATAAAACAGCCCCGCCCTGGTTCCCTGAGAGGTCCAAGTAGTAAATGAGTCAATGAGAGATAAGTCCCCACGTTCAATACATTATTTGAGGTGACAAGATTCTGTGGGAAAGTGGCCCTGTTTTAACCAACAAAATAAGTGAGAATGGGTTCCTGAAAGGACTGACTTGTTACATAGAAGACCGCTAAAATCTGTTCACCCTGTTTGAGAGCTTCCTTTGTACTCAGCCTGACCCACTGAACCTTGCTTGGATGAAAACCTTGGCAGCTATCCAGCACAGGTAATTTGTGGTCTAAGAGAGATAATTGCTATCCCATCCATCATTTTCTACTTTGTCTCATGAGAAGAATGCCTTGACCATGGGAGACTCCTGGCACAAGAACAAAAGGAGATAAAAAGTGAGAGGAGCTCGTGTGAGTGGGTGGGGTTAAAGTTGAGTGTGTAATGTGTTTGGTTATTTTAGGAGACACCTGCAAGCCTGAAGTAATACAGACTCTATAGGCAATCCTGACGGTCTTTGTTCTGCCACTCCATTAACTTTTTAATAGAGTTGTTGTGCAATCTGTTTTGTGGGGGTTTAAACAAAACATTTCACTTCCAGTCACCAAAAGGAGTGTGCTTGAACGTTATTCTCTGAGATTGATAACAGTAGAGGTCATGAACTTGAGCAGGGGAATTAGCAAGCATGGGGATGACTGTCAGGCTTGCAGAACATTTATCTCTAAGATAAAACCTTGTGTTTTATTTTCAAGGATATCCAGGAGTGGGAAAAAGTAATGTAATTATTCTCAGAGGAAGTACACAGCCATAGAACAATGGGAACACTTAAAAGGTGCCCTTAGTCATTTCACAAACCGAAGGCTGAAAAGGCTCTGTTCATTCCTTTATGATGTCATTACAAAAAACCTTGGAAACCAAGGTTCATGAATGTGAATTGCTGGGGAAGCAATTGGCATAATTAATGGAGGAGAAAGTGTTCTTTTAAAAATGTTCTTTATAATCTGAGCTTGGATATAGAATTGTTTAAAATGTGTGAATAAATGGCATTTGAATTTGGCTTGGATATATTTTTCTCTCCTAGGAATCTATGGAGTGTGAATAAGAATTAGGCTCTGTACCTACCTTGTTATTCAAGAGCAATATTGTTCACATGACAACAAAGGTACCTGAGCACTTAGGAATCCCAATCCTATTTCTGTAGGTGTACTATATTCCAGAATATCCTAATACTTTTAAAATAAATTTCTAAATTTAAATGACCCATTCTAAAATATCATGGAAAAATTCTAAAATTGTTTATTCTATCTTCTAAATACCCATATCTTTTATCTGATTAACAAGAATGACTACAGGGATAAATGTTGAATTTTGTGTGCTACTTCTGCAGAGTCTTTAAGTCACATTGTAGTAGTGATTATTAAAAGTAATCAGTTTTAATTGATAATTATTTTATCTTAAATATCAACAAGTATAATCTCAAAAACTTTTCCATTGTGATTCAACATACAACTGAAGCTAAATTGCCTTTGCATTGTGTCTATCAATTTTGTGTTTCTAAATGGTATAGCTGAAGAGTTTATTTAATGGGCTTACCTATCTTATCAGGTTATTACAATATTTCAGGGACTACCTATATATAAAAAGGGTAATAGCTGTGCCTGAGATCTAGTAAAATTTAATAGCTTACTGCTATTAATAATGTAATTTTGAGTCAGACTAGCATGTGGTTGAAAACAGTTTTGTGGTCCACTCTTGAATCTTTTGGTATTTACTCAACTTTCCTAAGTTTAGATGGAGTTCTTCAAGAACCTGGAGTTATATTTTTGGACCCCAACACATCCTTCCTTCACTTTCACAACCATCATCGGTGCCTCATGAATCTACTATTGTCCAAATGATTAGGTAAGTAGGGCACATAAAGAAAAATATTTTAAGTTATAGAAAAATCAACAAGGACCAGTGAGATCTAAGAACAGATCAAAGGCACTGACCACCAAACCCGATGGCCTGAACTTGATTCCCAGGGTTCACTCCCCAAAGTTGTCCTTTGGCCTACACACACAAGTTCATACACACACACACACACACACTCTAAATTAATTAATTACTAAATTGATTTTAAAAGTGCTAAAGAAAATTACCAGTGGAACACACGGTCACTGTCAAGTAATAGCACATTCGTGATGGGAATAAGCACTGTGAACAGTGCATTAAAATGTGGTTTCACCAGAGCACCTTTTACACAGGTTCTACACAGTAGATGTCAGATCCAAATCTCTATAATGTAGGACTTTTACAAAGAAAAGTTATTGATAAATAACAACAGGCACCAAAACCTAGTCCAAGCTTTATGACACGCTTTATCCCTGAAAATACCCGCACACTGGAGTAGACTTAGTTTTTATATGTGTTACAAGTAGTACGATCGGTGGAGACCAAATCCTTGAGACTAAGGTCAGATTGAATTTGGGAGACAATAAAACAAGCCTGGCAGACTTCATTCTGCAGACTGTCTCAGTCATTAGGCCAGTTCTTGCTGGGCCCCTCATTTTAGCAGGAGACAGCAAAGGCTGTGTTGAGGTTTGGGTCTGGGAGCACTATATTAAACCTAAAACACAGCAGGATTTCATTTTGACTCTCCAAGTTTACTGACATCTACGTCTTCCTTTACAAAATGTTACAGAGTTCAAATATATATATATGTATGTTTTCTGGAGGCTTCTACTGAGAGATAAGAGAGCTGTTACAAACATCAGGTCAGTACCCATTGAGAATTTCCTAAATTCTTACAAGTTTAGGTGGAATGGGGGTTGATTAAGCATGAAGCAGGACTCAGATAAAATTGAAGGGCATAGAGTCCATTATTCAGAAAGGAATTCTGTCAGGTTAAATGGTCTGTTGAGGTCTTCCCCAAGGAAGGTTTTAAGATCTTGCAGGAAGCCAGATCTGCATCGTGAGTGAGAGGGGAGCCCTATTTGTATAGACTGAGCTTGCATGGAAGAGACTCCACAGGGGCTCTTACCTGGTGTCCAAGACATAGGTCAGTAGGCCAATCTGAGACTGACACCATTTCTCTCTACCCAAATAAAGTTAATCCCCTAATACATAAGCAGACTCAGGCTCACTCTGTTCCATAACAAGAGATAAAGTGAAGGTCTCTAATCTGCCCAATCCATCAGTGAAAGGGATTGATAGAAAGCCTTGAACTTGTAGGCAGTCAACTCACTAGAAACCTCAGTGTGCTTCTGAGACCTTTAGACTAGGGTAATCCTGTCATCTCTTTTGGAATAAGAGATTTCAGCTAATTAACTGCTATAAAATGACTCCACGTTGTCTTGCTGGGACACTAAAATTTAGAGAAATTGGTCATGTTCCTCAAAGGCACTGGGCCCCCTACAGTAACTTCACTGACAAGAAAGAGGTCAGTGACTTATTCATTTTCCAGCAATATTCATATTGCATACCAAAGAAATGTGATAACCAACTAAATTAGTCAACTATTCAATTTTTAAAATATAATTTTCAATCTTTGGGCTGTTCTAGTGCTCATCCAGTTGTCCTTTAATTGAATTCCCCATGCCTTGGGGTCTATTCTCATCTTTTTCAGGAAAGCAAATGAAACTGTAGCCAAAAGCCTAACATTCCTGGGTGCTAACCACCACTCCAATTTATTCTTCCAAGAAAGGAGGCTTTTTCCATGTTGCTGCTTTGATAATCAACAGGGTGTTCACCAAGCAACTAAAACGATAAGAAATTATGACAGGACACTTGAGTCCTCAGATCGCCCACCTTTGTTCATGGGTAGAGAGTTTACCCATGACATCCCTTTGTTTAAATTGCCTTCTGCATTCCTGGGTTAACCATGCTCAGTAAGCCCCTCCTACTAAAGCTCTGTGGCAAGGCAGCATTTCATAGACATGTTGCTGGCAACCTGCTCAAAAGATACAAAGGAAAAAGAACTGAAACTCCAAAAACCCAGTCATTGGCCAAGACTCCTTTCCCAGTCTCAATGCATACTAAGAATAGTACACAAGGTTGCATCTTTTTTTTTTTTCAGTGTTGAGAATTGAACTCAAGACTTTGTACATTCTGGGCCAGTGCTCTATCAATGACTCACATGCGCAGGCTTACATCTTTTTCCTTGACTTGATTCAGGCCTCACAAAACCTGGTCCCACTGCCTGTTAATTTGGAAGTCTGCAGCATTCCTGGCTTGTTAACTCGTGGGAGAACAATAGGAGATGCCAGTCTGTCTTCCTGTTAGTCTGTTCACTCCTGGGGATATATTAGTGGTGCAAGAGCCATTGGTATTTGTCTGCACTTAACCTCTAATTGTTTTTGTCTTGGGCATCCTGCTGAGTACCACTCCTTAATTGGCTCAGTGGTGGCAGTCATCTAGTTCCTCATGGTTCTATTTCTTCTGAGTCTCCCAGCTTCCTGGCCTGCTTAGGCTTGTACTTCTGCCCCATGGAAAACACTGATGAGAAATGTTACAAGGAAATTTTGGTTACTCTCCTAATCTGTAAAATAATTAATTAGAATGCCCAGAGCATTCCCTGTGGGTACACCTTTGCATGTATGAGGCTACTTAGTTCTCTTGCATTGACCTTATCTTCAGAACAGGATCTGCTTGAATATGCAGGATAGTCTCCCTTCTGTTCTCTGGTTCATTTTGAAAACTGAATCCTCTCACTGAATCCTTCCATGAAAAGACCAAAGCTGTTAAAATTGGGTTTAAAAAGAAAACAAACTGAGCAAAGTGCTATTCCCAGGAAAAATCCTCTGGCCAACTGAGGAGCAGCAATTGACAGTAAAGAAACAGAAAAGGCAAATGAAAATGTTAAGAGAGACAGAAATGTTCACATTTTATCAGAAAAGCTGAGATATCAAAAGTGGTATGAAAGGGGAAGTTTTAAAATTATAATGGTCACAATTCATCCATAGAATAATCAAAACACAATGATATCTAGTAATAAAATAGTTACATATGTGTGGGTACTTATGGAAAATATATTAGAAATTAATAAAAATCAAATGATATCATAAATATAATGAAATTACTAAGGCTTAAAGCTTTAAATCAAGTAATGAAAGTGAAAAATTAACATTTCAGAAACGTCTCTGAGTATATATACAAATATATATGTGAATACACATGCTTGCTCATATGTAGTATCTACTTTTATTATATCTGTTTATGGAATAAAGCATGTACTCAGAAAGAAAATATTAAATTTTAAAAGGAAAGATTTTATAGTTCACATTTGCTAGTAATAGCTAAATCACTTTTAAAGTATAGTTTACATATACTACCCCCAACCTCCAAATAAACAGCCTCCAATATACAGGCATCAAGGAGAAAATTCGAGATTATATAGACACAGGAGCTGGAGAGATGATGGCTAAGCAGTTAGGAGCTTGTACCATTCTTACAGAGGACTCATGTTCAGTTTTTAGCACCCGCATTTAGTAATTTAGTTACAACCACCTGTAACTCCAGCTGTGGAAGATCCGATATCTCTGGCCTCCTCCACAGGCACCTCCCACATGCAGGTGCACAAACCCACAAATTAAAAATAATAAAACTTACATATACATAAATTACAGATAGAGAAAGAGAGAAATGGAATAGAAACTATGTTCATAGGAAATGCATATGTTTAAATATTAATAAATCAAATCAAAATTATAGAGTAAGTAGTACACATTTCATGAAATTAATAAAAGAAAAGTAAGATAAACTGAAGGAAACCTTACAGATAAAGAATAAATTATGACAAAGTCCAATAAAATACAAAGATTATTACATGTCTGATAAGATTAAAAAAGAGAAAGAAAACCAGAATACAGTTGTAAAAAGGTAAGAAAATAATGAAAAACATATTTACTAAGATTGACCTTTAAAAAGTAGAAAAAAACCACATGTACACAGGCACACACACACACACACACAAGACAAGAAACTCCATCTTTATCTCTACTGTTTACAATGTACCAGTGCCCACAAATGTACAGATACAGAAAGACAATGCATAAATTATCACTACACAGATTCATGAAGGCAGACTAATGTTAGAATCTGCTTTTAAAAATGTTGATAATTGCATTTTAAAAGATAAAAAAAATTCACAAAATATTAGAGTACATATTTAGTCTAATTTCAAAAGAAAAATATAGTTTATTCAAGAACTAAAAGAAGATTCATTATCATAAAATGAATCAAATTAATTAAATGAGAACACTTTTGATTATATCTTTCATGCTAAGTATTATTTTATAGAATTTACTACACAATTTCCAAAATAACACTAGGTAAGGTGTGGTGGCTCATGGTAATCCCAGCACTCCAGAGTCTATTACAGGTTTGCGTGGCCAGACTAGGTAAATGGAGGAATTTTCTCTCAAAGAAAAGGATAAAATAAAACAGTTCAACAAAGTATTTACTGTAGTATAAATAATTTTCACCACAAACAAATCATAAAATTGCGTTCAATTTGGAGCAGGGCCAGAGTTCACTGCATTGTTTCCCATAGGAGATTCTACTGTGAAGGTTCAGCATCATACAGGAGTGAGACATTATCAGTGTGTTGCAGTCCTGTGGCAGCTGGAGAGATGACTCCACAGGTTAAGAGGGCAGATAGCTGTTGTAGCAGCCCCAGGGTTGCTTCTCTGCACCTATAACCACCTCCCCCTCCAGTTCCAGGGGATCTAACACCCTCTCCTGGTTTCTGAAGGCACTTGTGTACATGTGGCACACATAAACTCATGTAGGCACACATAAATAAAGGAATCTTTTAAAAATGATGAGATTTTGTCACAATACTGGAACCTATTGAATTTTAAGTAGATGAAACTTCTTTGAGCTTAGATGTGTGATTATTTGCAGTTGGTTTGGGAGGTGAGAGTCCCAAGAATTCTATTTCCCTTACTACCTTCCATACATTTCTGTTGTATCTTCAGGGCTCAACTGATCAGTAGTAAGATTTCCTGTAAATCCGTTCGTTAATTGTGCTCTAGTAAATCATTGGTGGTGCCATTTTGACCACCTATTGTTAAGTTAAAGTAACAGCTGCTGTTTGGAGGACATTGTGAAGTTCTGAACATAACATCAAAGAAAGTGTAACATTCCAAAAAGTGCCAGCTTACCTCTCTGGGCAATGAATTTCTGCCCACAGATATATTCCCAGGGGAACTGCCCCACTACCAAACATGCTCAGGCTTGTAGGCAGCTCACTCATTGGGAGAATCTCCTCTCAGCAGCAATGGTTACTTATGTAAGTTACACTTACATAATCTTAGGGAAGAGACTTGTGACTCTTGCAAACTTCAGGAATTTCCTGAGACTTGTCAGATTTGTTTACTTCCTGAGACTTGTGAAGTTAATTTACTTCCAGAGCTTTTTAACATTTCTTTACTGTCTGAGATGAAAAGAGATCTCCTCTGGGAAAACATGTTTGAATTCAGGGGAAATAACTGGACAACATAAACAGTTCACAGAGAATGTAGATCACAGAGAGTTCATTAGTTGGCTAATGAGTACAACTGAAAAGAAATTGCAAATGAATTACAATGTAGGGGCCTTTCATCATCCTTGGAACCTTTCTCAGTCTTGATACTTAGTAATTACTGTAAATCATATTACATACAGATCTTTACTAGTTTATTGGTTTATTCTAAGAGAAGTCCTACCCCCTACTATCAAGCATGTTCTATACCATGTCTAATCAGTTTTAAAACTCTAGCAATTTCTTCTTTTCACCTTCCTGGTGTTCAATCCATTTCCTCTACTTCTGCTTCTGTTCTATGTGTACTGATATGACTGGAAGTCACCTGATTGTATTTAGAAAGAAACTAAAAATGAATTTCTCCACAGACTGAAATGTGAACCCTACTTTGGTTGAGGGGACTAAAATAGCCTCTTGGTCTGAGGATGTGTCCTCTTCATCAGCTTGGTAATCAGGCCCTGAGCTCTCCTGCCTGTTGCTCAGCTCAAGAAGTCCCCCTGGGCTTCTGCCTTTAGTGGTGCCTAATAGCAAGGAGACTGAATAATTTCCTAATGATTACCACATAAGCCTGACTAGTAGCACATCTTGATTTCAAGGCAGAGTTGGACAGGTATCCCTAAAGGAAGATGCCCCTGTGCAATCTCCTCCATATGGTAGATTACAAGAGATAAAACTAACACAAAAACCTAATGAAACCTATTGTTGCAGTTCAAGGATGAGCCTCATCCTTTGGTAACAGAGGATAGGTTGTAATTCCTCCCACAAAGTAGCATCTTGACAAGATATTTCTAACAGGAAGAGCAGTACTTCCATATTCAGGCAACCAGCCATCTTAATGAGGCCAGTTGGATCATGGTCAGCATCAACTCACCAAGAGCAAATTGGAAAGGGAAGCCAACAGTGCCATCATGTGGGAAAGCTGGTGACAATGGAAATTTTGAAGACTTAGACAGTTTGTCCACAAAACCTAAAGAAAATCAGAGCCTTGAAGATAATCCCTAGGTGCCTTCTGTCTAAATTCCCTTTGCAGAATTAATCCAACATAAGGTACTATAAAAAGGATCATCTAACTAATATGGCCTACAGTATACAAGAGGCCGAGAGAAGCACTATCAGTGGATAGCAGGTGGCTGATAGTTGTATGGGGACAGAGGGAAGCTGCAGGAGGCAAGATCATATATAAACTCAGACTACACACCCTTCTCCTCTACTCAGGCTATATGGGACTTCAATGGTCAAATTTAAATTAAAAGAAAAGTACTGCAAAATTCAGAATCAGAAGCACAGAGCACGATAATCCCACATGAAGTCCTTTCTGCCATGGAACCCTCACTAACACCCAAGGGGAATACATGACTATAAAGCATAAAAGATTCCCACTGGGGTGGGGATTACAAGGTGAACAGTGGAATTGGGAGTAGGCAGCCTTCGGCCTACTTCTGATTTGACCACTGACTATGATGTTGCCTATCACATGACTACACTGCTTCAAGCATCCCTTTCCTCAACTGTAATGGGGGGAGGTGCAATTTTAAGTCCTATTGGCCCAAGATGGATGCTCTGGAAGTGACACAACAGCATTTGTATTTTGATATGAAGCTCTGGATTTTTGCCACTTTGAGACATTAGGCCAGCAACTTTTAGTATCACCTATGTGCAAGTTAAAATAAACCTTGGGCCTCCTCCAAGGTCTACTGAACCTTCATTTCAACAAGATCCTTGGGGGTTAGAATGCACATTAAGATCTGAAAGGTGTCTTTTGACATCATCACTCAGATGTAAGGATCATGGATGTAGAGCACTTTGAAGACATGATCTACTACCAGCATTCTGGTTTTCTATAACATTTGAACACCAATGGCAGTTTGTGTCTGCATTGGAGAGTTTAAAGAAGGGTTTTACTTTCATCCCTATTTTTGGCTCTAAATGGTTTTGTTTGTCTTTAAATACAGTTCTGAATGACTACTTGATGATATGAAATTGAGTCATTTTCCCACTGCATTTAAGAACAAGATGGCTCTTACACCAGTATTTTCAACAACTGCTATCTACAATTTAGCAATAGGACTTCCTTTTCAAACAAAATAGAATAATGTATTAGCCACTCTTACTATGATGACTTTGTGGAAGGTTTTTTTGAATTCCAGAGTTTGAAAGCTTCTCCTTGGTCTTTGATTTCTATGTTCCCAGAAGCAAAGTGATTAGGTGAAATTTATCCTGAAATTTTAATCATTTATCACACATTAAGCAAATATGATAATTTTCATAGAGTCTCTACCAAATTTTATAGCGTAAAATTCCGGACTGCCAATGAACCCTGAGTACAGGAACCGGAAGCCAGTGCTCTATGTACTCTTCGCATAGCCTTTATTGTATATGCCAACATCAAAAGGAAATTTAAATTTTTTCTCTCATCTAATTTATGTTGATTTAAGGAATAAAACATTTTTGTAAGTTATGTTGGTAAATGACCGTACGATGATAGGCTTTCACACAGTGAGACCATGGTATCTTATATTCTTTTTTTTAAATTTTGAAGCTTCTTGGAACCCAAGCTATTTCTCAAGATGTGTCTAAGAGGAAGGTCATGAAGTAATTTAGGAAGTAGCATTACTCTGTGTGAATTATTGGCTCCCATTCCAGAGAGGATGCTGGCAGGCTGTCTTACAATAAAAGGAGTTTTGTTCTTTTCTTTCTGGCTCATTTTTAAGCATCTGCTGAGAAGATTACAGCTCTTCCTGTGTAGTCCCCTAGCCCCAACATTAAAAAGAAATTAAATATACTAATTGGGTTAAACTGGTACTTGGTTTGGAAATGTTCTCTCTCTTTACCTGTGTGGTGGTTTAAATAAAAATGACCCCCACAGACTCATGTTTGAAAGCTAGGTCATTATGGAGTGGCACTATCTGGGAGGGATTAGGAAATGTGGCCTTATTAGAGTATCTGTGACCTTGTTGGAGAAAGTGTGTCACTAAGGGAGGGCTTTGAGGTTTCAAAAAACCCATGCCAAGCCCAGAGTCTCTCTCTCTTCCTGCTGCCTGCAGATCCAAATGTAGAACTCTCAGCATCCATGTCTGCCTGCATTTCACCATGCTCCTAGCCATAAAGATAATATACTAAACCTTTGAAATTGTAAACAAGCCCCAATTAAATGCTTTCTTTTATGAGTTGCCATGGTCGTGGTGTCTCTTCACAGCAATCAAACACTGACTAAGACAACCTGTAAGTTAGCTCATGTATTAAGAGAAGGTAGAGGAGGAAAAGCAAGAGGAGGAAGAGGAGGAGAAAGAGGAGGAAAAGAGGAAAAAGGCATGGAAAGGATTAGAAATAGTCCATAGTCACTCAGCCATTGCCTTATGAGTTGAATGAAGAGTGTTGCATACATGTAAATGACTGATTTTGCAAAAGAAAGCAGATAAAATTATTCCCATTGCCACCACTAGAAAAGACAAATGTGTGCAGTGCCAGCCTAGCTTGCACCCAAGCAATTATAATTCTGCCTGCCCTGGGCCCTCCTCTTACTGTGCCCATTCCTAAGAGAACGGCTCACAAGACCAAGGACATGTGGCTCATACAGTGCACACTCCCAATCAATCCAATCACCAATCTGTGGTACTTGGGACTCTGAAATTCCCACCAAGACCCTCCTGAAACTATTGTGAAGTCAGTCTCCACACACACACACCCTCTCTCTCATTCTCTCTTCTAAGAGAGATGTCTAATAATGATCAGATATGTGTACTTAGACATAAGGAGATCAAGGAGCAGCTAGGAAGAGTTGGATAAAGGCTGGCTATGGAGACTGGAGAGTTTCCAGTCTGCAGACTCTTTGGATGCAAAACAGAACCAGGGACAGGGAAAAGAAAAGGTGTGAGATGTGGCTCATGTCTTGGTATGGATATCCATACAGCCTAAGTTCTCAGTTCAAACCTGGCTTTGTAAAAGTACACTTCCCAGAACACAAGTACAGATTATATTTAATAACTTACTAGATTTGTTATCTTAAGTATTTAGATTAGATGTGTGCCCAAAGCCCACAACGTGGCATGCTGAGACATGTCTATAAACAGATACACCATCTTATAAGGTCTGCCAGGCTTGCATAGAGGATTTAGTGAGGCATTAACCCTGTGTTTGAATATCACCTCTCCCTGAATTCCAGACAGTTCATTCAAAACCCTCATCATATAACAAAACGTTACCTTCAGCTATTCAGTCATCTTTACTTTCTCTTTATTCTCCTTTCTCTTTACTACACAAACCACCTGTAATTTTAAGAGCTTGGTTTGAAGTGTTGCTTGTAGTTCTGCCCATTTCTATTCCACATTTTAAACACTGAGCAAATCCATGCCCTTTCGTCCTCAATTATCCACTGGACTCATCAGTCTTCGCGTGATTACATTCTCTTACTCTTTTGTGTTTCCACAGATCTCACTGTATTGAACTTTCGAGTTTGCTTACTGAAGCCGTGTCTGTCAACTTATTAACACTGTAAAGTACAACTTTCAGAAAGACTGTTGTCACATGGTTTAGTTAGCGTTAGCCCAGTGAGAAACCTGTTTGAGTGGGCTTCAGGCACTGAAATTAAAGCACTAACCATTAATCTCTGGTAGTCTTTGTGCGGATAGGCGTGAGCATAAGCAGATACAGCAGACCCAACACACTCAGCTTGTCCCCTGTTCTCAAGACAACAGTCTCCCACAGACCTCTCCAAGCCCCTCTCCACGGTCACAATGTGCCTCTGGGTGTACTTGGCTTCCACACGGACTGGTGCCTCTTCTGAAGTTCCAGCTCCCCAATACACACACCAAGGGAAAAAAATCTTTCTTTTTCTTTGAAATTGGGTAAAGTCAAACTTTTATAATAAATCCTTCCCTCTGCCTCTGCTCCTAGGAGTGAACCCTTGCTAATGGATTGCCCTCTGATTCTTTAGCTCACGCTTTTATGTTTTTCTCTCTGTTCCTAGAAGTCCAAGACTGATCCCTATTCACACACCTCTTTTCCTCTATTCTTGTAATTCTCATAATTCAAAATCATAATCATTAATCATCTAAAAGTCCATTTTGTTATATTATTGGTCGTGTGACCACTTTACTTTAAAAAAAAAACTTCTGGAAAAAATACAGTTTTGAATAGCTATTTCATCTACTTAATACCAATAAAAGAACATAATTTAAAGCTGGGTAGGTATGAAATGGTAAGTATTTCACATCACAGGGGAGATGGAATGTTACCATAATGCTTTGTTTTGTTTTCCCCAGGCCCATCTAACACATTAAGACCTGCATTTTCTGGGACAGGACCAACATACAGTCACTTTTTCAATTCAGGAAGTATATTAAATATAGAGGGGGAAGTGATTCTTGGTAATAAGAAATGATTGAAATCATTTTTTCTCATTACTGTCAATACACTGGACATGTGCTGAAGAGTTACTCTATAACATATACAGATGGTTGATAAACTACTTTAAGGGGTGAAATAAAAAATATTAAATGAATTAGTGAATGAATAAATAAATAAATAAAGCATAAGATCCTTATCATATAGTTCCCTAAGAAGTTTGGTAGTTTATCCAAGTTTATGCTGGTCTTAATTCTTTTTACAGAAACTGGTGTTTTCACGACCATAATCTGATTGAGTTTCTAAATAATTCAGTGGACTTAATATGAAAGAAAATATCCCTGAAATCTCTATATTTTAGGCAGAAGAAAATCAGAGTTCCAGGTACATACTTATCAAATAACATATTCACCAAACTGAAGTCCTTCCTACCAAGTTGTTGGGCAGTCTCTACCTCCTATGCAAATTACTAATATGCAAAAACACATAAAGTTACTATGTAAATTACTAATATCCAAAGAGCCATTTAGGAAAGTAGAAATATCTGATATAATACTGAATTATGACATAATATTTGACATTCACTCTGCCTGCTATGGAAGAAAACTTTCTATCTGACGGTCCAATGAAAGGACTTTTGTGTATGATTACGGCACTGAGATATCAATACAAAATTCCTAAAAACTATTGTAAGCCCATAGGCAATACATGCAGGCTAAATAAAGCAAATCAAACACTTCATAGGAATTAAATGTCCTATCAGTGTGTTCTTTGCTTGACTTGAGGCCTGCCATGCTGATGAACATGAGAGGGTTTCCACATTAATGTCTGGTTATTAAAGTGACCCGCTGAATTAAGAAAAGTTTTGACATTAGTAAATACCACCATTTTATGCTATAAACATACAGTTGTCTGTAGAGGCCCTTGCTAGTAAATTAATTAAATCTCTCTTCCATTATGGTGTCAGCTAATTTGGAAACTCATTATTTATTTGGCACTAATTTAGCCTAGCAAATTAATTAGAAGGAGCATGGGAAATAGATGAATCAACATGAAAGTCCAAATCAAGGCAGAGTCACAGAGTTAGAGAACTTATTTAGAGAAGAGGGATCACTGCATCACTTTTAGGACTTTCAAGAAGGGAGCAGTGCAGAGGCATCCAGACATGGAATTTAAAAAGAACTGGGAATTCTCTTCAAAAGAAAACTTCTGCTCATTCAGGGGATTTCTGCAAAGGGCCAAACTCCAGAGTGTTCACAGAGCTCTTCTGAACTCCATTCTTTTCCATGATGCACTCTTGAAATCCGTGGTACCGTTGGCCATTGATAAAAACCTTTACCATTGCTATATAAAGTCCCCAGGATTTTGATCTCTATAAGAACTTTTACCTATGTTTATTTATTTTATTTACTTATGTATTTATAAAATAAATAAAATATTTATTTTACACATTTTTCTAATACTTTTGGAATTTCACATAATGTATTGTGATCGATCATATTTACCCCAGTACCTCCCCCTAATTCTTCTAGAGTCCTTACCTTCTTAACCCTACTTACTATATTCTCTCTCTCTCTTTCAATAATCCATCAAATCCAAGTTGTGCTGTACATATACTCCCTGAGTATATGTACAGCTACCCACTGGGACATGGTTGGCTACCAGGGACCATGCCCTTAAAGAAAATTAACTCTCCCTTCCAGAAAACATCAACTGTCCATAGCTTCTTAATTAAGGGTAAGTGTGTATCAACTACATCCTACTCCATGCTAGAATGTTGGCTACTTTTAAACCTCTGAATATCTTGAGAGGCAACCATAGCTGTTTATAGTTCATGAGCCCAGTGGTTTTGTAACATCCAGAAGGCACTGTCTCGTTCTGGTCTTCTCCAACTTCTGAGTCTTGAACACTTTCTATCTTCCCTTCCACTATGGCCCTTTGAGCCTTGAGGAGTGAGCACAATATAGATATCCTATCTGTGGATGAGCATTTCACAGACACTTATTCTCTACAATTTGATCAGTTGTGAGTTTCTGCATTAACCACAACCCATTGCACAAAGAAACTTCTCTGCTAACTTTGGGAGCTTCACTAATCTACCCATATAAAGATAGAAACTTAGAGGCCAATTTGATCCAATTTAGCAGAATAATAGTGGTAAGTTCACCCCTGGGGCTTGTGAGATTCCTACACTTGGCCAGATTTTCAGTACCAGACACATGTTTCTTCTTGGGCATTGAGGCCTTAATCAGAAAGTGTTGGTTACCCCTGTATCATTTGAACCACTACTGCGCATATGGGTACATCTTGGCAGTCTGGGTCATTATTGTAATTCACAAGGCTCACAGCTATGTAAGACTTTCAATGGGATGGCTTTCTTTCTTCACCAGAAGACTTCATAGCACTTTCCAGTACTATGAAAGCTTTACCAGAAGAAGAAAGCTTCCTGGTTAGTATTGACTTGATTTCTCCGTGCTCTGTAATCAATATGATTAGTATCTTCAGCAATAGGATATTACTATCAAATTCTAGTGGGCAACCAAGAACAAGATCAATAGCCTATGTTGATTTGGGGTTCCCTATGATGCCTCTGACCAACAACTTGAAGAAAGCCTGTTCAAAGATGAAAGTGTGTTAGAATTGTAGGAACAAGGAAACAGTGGTCTTGGCACCATTAATAATAAAAAGTAAAATCCAGCCTACAGATTAGGAAAGGAATTGATAAAGTATGCATCTGGTTAATATCTGAAACATAAAACACTCAGACAATGCAGAATCAAAAATTATAATAATTTGATTAAAGAATGAGCAAAGGAACCAATACTATCCGCTTTAAATAAAGGAAGAAATCTTGTCTTTTTTTTTTTTTACAACATAAGGGAATCTGAAGGATATTATTATAAGCCAAAAAGAACATAAAAAGAAAAACTACTGTATAGTCTCTATAGAATTTGAAAATTCCAAATCCCACAGAAGTGGAGAGTACAGTTGTTGGCAGGATGAATAAGTTCTAGGGATTATTATATATGTAATATAATAACTAAAAGAGAAGAATATTTTCATCACAAAAATAATTATATGATATAGTGGATATAATCATTTCAGAATGCATACATACATTAAAATTATATATTATATATAATAAATAAAATCAACATACTATTTTTATTTGCCATTTAAACTTTAAGAACCTATGGAATGGAAAATCCAAGGGATACACATGATTCTTCAAGCCTATGTTAAGACCTATGACTCTGAACTCTGGGAATATGCAAACTGACCTATCACTAACATTTCTATTTTCCATGTTGCTTCCCAAGTATTCATGAATTTGACTTGATATGCTACTGCAACATGATGGTCTTAATAACATATGGGATCTATACCAGGAATGTTTATTCTCTAATGTCAAGACGAAGTCTGGAACGATAGTAGACACAAAAAGGAAATGTTTAGTGTAATAATTCTCTCTTGTAAACTTTGCCTTTACTTCTCACTTTATACGGGCTGTGTGCTTTCGTTCTAACCCATGTATTCTTCTCAAACAGGAAGGAGTCAAATGATCCCAGAAACAAATTCCTCCCATGTGGAAAGCTGAAATTTTAAAGTACTTGTCAGTAAATACCATAGCACTGTCCTGGTTGTTTTTCTTTCAGAAATGACTTCCTGACATAAAATGATCAACACCCCAGCCTGCGGCTTCTTGGAGTTCAGAAGCAAATGATTCATGCTTCTCCCTATTATAGTAATGCACGGGGAAAGCAATAAAGAGTCCAAGAAGCCATAATATAGTCACAACACCATAACTTTCTCTCATTACCCAGAAGTCAATGCATCATTACTCCTGATGTGTATTGATCCAGGCCAACAGCACTAGAGTTTATCTTCACGATCAATCATATTCTTTAAGTCAGAGAACTGTCATAACTACATAGTACATTCACCTATGGAGCTAGACTGGACTCTGTAAACACTGTACATTTTGTTCCATGATGTTCCAGCTGAGTGTATGGGAAAACAAGGCTGCTGTCTATAGCCAGAAATTTTCCACATACTGCGCTAAGTACTTTACAATTTCTATATCATTTCTTCTTCACAGCAAGCCTCTAAGGGAATCAGTATCACCATTTTACAGATGATTTACACCGTGGCCCTGTAGTGATTTGAATCAGAGTGCCCCCCCCATAGTATCCTATATTTGCATGCCTACTCCTCAGTTGAACTGTTTGGAAGTATTAGGAGGTGTGTCCTTGTTGGAGTAGGTGTGTCATTGGGAGTGGGTTTTGAGGTTTCAAAAGCCCACAGCAGGCCCAGAATCTCTCTTTTTGCCTACTTGCCCTTGCTCTTGGCTTCATGGTTTTAAAGCCTACTTCTTTGGGGATGTGACGTATTCTGAAGACCAGTTGGAGCATTCAGTCTTATGGGTTTAACAACTACTGGATCCTTAGACTTTCGGTTGGTAGACAAACATTGTTTGTCTAGCTGGACCACAGCCTATAAACAACTCTAAAAAAATCCCATATATATGTATATGAATCTATGTAAGATGAATATATGTGTGTGTGTACTCTCAGTTCTCTTTCTCTAGAGAACTCTGACTAATACAGGTCCCATAGCTGACTTTTGGCATCATCTCTAAGCAGAAGTCACAAAAGCACCAGCCTAGGTTTGAGCCTTCAGGTTTTCATAGTCCCTTGAAGGCTGCTTATATCACCTAGAAACCTTTCTAGACAGCATCCCAGTGCTACCACTGTGCAGCCAGAGATGCAAGATGCCAGGAATTTCCTGGTTCTCTGTTGTCGTCTGCTGGCTGCTAGCCAAGAGCTTGCTGCAGCCATCATCACTGTTTGTCCGAGGTGAATGAGAATAAGCTTTCATACACCTATTCTTTTCTCAGTATGTGTGGTGCCACGTACTAAGAAGGATATACAAAGCACCTTACCATGGATTTCATTAACAGAGCTCTGTGGGCTCCAGGAAGTGAACCATATTTACTTCCTCCCTCATGGGGTACACCCCAGGCTTCTCACAGAATCATCAAGATATTTCTACAGGCTTTGATTTACACCACAATGTCAGTAACTCCCCATGTTCTTGTGTCCCCACAGTGGGCAGCAGGAACTTTGCACCTTTGAATATAATGTGACTCATGGAGGAAGATTTTGTCTTGACCATCCACTGCTGATGTCCCCCCCCCCTTGCTCTGCTTTCACTCTCACTCTCTTCCTCCCTTTTTCCTACCCTCCCCACACCCCTAAACCCATAATTCACAGTTAACTCCAAAGCTTTTCAAGTACCCTTTAGGTTGATCATCTCAGGAAACCCAGGTGCCAGCATGCAAATGGTTTTAAAGAATGCACAGGACACCCAGATATTTACATGGGTCCGTGTCTGCACAGACATTCACATCACAATACTCTAAGTACTTATGCTGGGTGAGAGACATACGACAAGAGTAAATGCCACGTGTCCTCTCCTTTCTTTCTACTGCTGATTCATACCCTTGGGCTCACAGCCTTATATGCAGCCACCTGAAGGCACAAGCCATTGCTAAGCTGCTATCACATCAGCCTCCCTTGGAGCATTTCCATACCTCCTTTATATTTATGAGTCATCTTCCTTCAGTGTATCTCCTGTCCTACACACTTCATGGATGGGGCAAATCACAGAGATCAGCTTGTCCTTGCCGAATCCTGTGCTGACACTGATCTTTTTAGGGATTCCAATCTCATGTTGACTAGTTTTGAAAGGCTCCCAGATCCTTACATATTGCAGACCTTCCACAGTCTGCTGACATTCTTTCCTTCTTTACCTTCTCTGGCTCCTTGTCCATTGTCCTGCAGTCACTACCATGCTCTTTAAGTCTTGCCATTTGGCTCTGTGCTATGTGAACTTGTAATTCTGACCCTGGTGTCTGCTGTGTCCTGCCCCTCCTCCAGCCTCTTTTCCATCACACTTGGCTGATTTTCTGCTGGCTTTTCATCCTCTCTTGAACATCTACTTAATTGGCCTTCATCTAGTCCTCCTACTCTCATTCCAGAATATTCTTTTCAACTACTATGTGCCTGGCATTTCCTCTCCTACTAATGTCCAGTAGTAAATTGTCTTCCTCAGGGCATACTTCTGTATTAGGCAAAGTGATTCTAGTGAATACAAGCAGAACATCCTTCATTCAAAAATATGAAATGAAAACACTCAAGAGTTCTTGTCTAGCGTGCTGAATTCCCTGGAGGTATGTTGGGGAAAGCCCCCAAACTGGAAACATTTTAATTCAGACATAATACCCTGAGAAGGACCTTCCTAACCTGACCATCTCTGATGGCCACATTATCCAGCACTAAAAATACTGTATAAAGTCATCTTTGGGGTTTATATATAAGGTGCCAATGAAACCTTATCAAACACTGAATCTCATGCTTAGACTTGGGTCTCATTCTGAATACAGTTCATTTTGCATGCTTAAATATTAAAAGATTAGACTAACCTAAAATACTTCTGGTCCAAAACAATTCAAATAAGAAATGCTCAACCTGTAATGACTTTTAGGATGTGGTACAATTTTACTGTTTCATAAAAACACACCTGTATGCAAGATGTTCTATGCTAATTACCATAGATTTATTGTGAATAACTGAGAATGTTACAAAGTGATAGATGATTGTTGACATATAATTCTCACATCTGTTTGAGCCTAATTATTTAACCAAAAACTAAGAATAAAGACACAGATACATTTTTATATCACCTCCTCTTCTTGACTCAGTACGAGGTGTTCTATGATGTAAATAGAAATAGGACTTATCATTTCAGGCATTAGATACTGTCTCCAACAAAATTTCTCATTATTTACATCACTATTTCCTACCATCTCATCCTTCAGTTCTCTCTCTCTTTCTCTCCCTCTCTCTCCATTTCTTCCTTCTCCTTCTCCTCACTCCTCATTCTTTTGACATTTTGATTTTCTGTTATCGCCTTTGCAAAAATATATTTTACAATATAATATTTTTAATTTTTTTCAGCATACTTTTATTAATTACTTGAGTTTCATACAACGTATCTTGATCTCTTTCCATTCCTCTCTGGTTCACCTTCCCACCGCTGTGCCTCCCTACCAAAGAAAACCACAATATTAAAAAAAGAAAAGAAAAGAAAAAAATTAAGTGGAGCCTGTGTGGTGGAGCATGCATCACTGGCATGCCATGGTTTTCTGTGGCAGTAGGATGTTGAATCACAGACATTCACTGGGCCTATATTAGCCTGAGATTAAGCATGACAAAGTTCAACCTGCAGTTTGGCTTCACTGCTCAAACACACAGGCACAACAACATCAGGCAGGCATCTGGGCATCCTGCAGCCACCTGGGCACCCTGCAGGCATCCAGGCATCCTGCAGACTCCTGAACATCACACAGGTATCCAACTTCACACAGGCACCAGGACATCGGGCAGGCTCAGGACAGTCTGGCAGAATGAGCATGAGTGCCTCATGCAGCCATGGTCAAGCACCCAGTGGACTCTGACAGTGTCTGCAATGCAGATGGAACTCCAATTGTCCTGATCTACAGGAGCACCTTGAGGTTTCTGAAACCCCTCCCAAAAGGAGGAGACTCAACCCAAAGCCAGAACAGCCTTCAGCTGGACATCCCAAGGCTTGGCAGCATTTTGGGGACAGAAGCAGCCCGGTTCCAGATTGCCACCCAGTGCCCCACCCTCGCCACCCTCTGTCCTGTTGCCCTCCCCAAAGCCGGGGACACACACACACACACACACACACACACACACAGTGCTGCAGCCCACCTTCTCCCCCAACTCCATCAGGGAGAGTAACACAAGTGGCAGCCACAGCCATGGAAGCAGAGGCACTGGTCAGGTGAATGGGCCAGGAGTGTCCAGTAATAGCCTAAGGACCAGTCCCCCTGCTCTGGGAGACCCAACCCAGGAAATGAGACACTCCGCAGTTGGGACATCCCACTGCCACTCAGGAATAGAGTGCTCTGAGGCCCAGCAGTAAGCTCAGGAGCAGAAGCTGATCAAGCCCCAGACTGTTGCACTCCGTCCCACCCCCACCACTGTCTGTCCTGCCATCCCAGTGCCCTGTGCCCTCATCCAGTGCGGCACCAGAGTCCACACTCCTCCCACCCCATCAGAGAAAACAATACAAGTGGCACAAATGGCAGTACCTGTGTGCAGGCAGTGAAGGGGCCAGGGGGTTCAAGCAGCAGCCCAAGGATAGCTCCCCGTTGTGGACACTTTGCCCAGGAAATGAGACATCCCTCAACTGCTATATCCTGTCTTTGCCTGGATCCGGAGGCTCGTGAGGTTTGGCAGCAAGTTCAGGGTCAATACCTGGTCAAGCTCCAGGCTGCTGACCCATCCTCATCACCCTTTGTCCTACTGCCTCAGCCTTGCACCTGCAGCCCATGCTCTTCCTCATCCAGCAGGGACAGCAGTAAGAGTGGCAGCCAAGGCCATGGGAGTGTCAGGACCAACCTGGCAGGCAGGCAGTAAAGGGGATAGGAGGGTCTAGTGATAGTCTGGGGACAAATCTCCTGTCCACCTTGGGTGTGCACCTGTGCCTGCCATCACCTTCAGCCACGTGTCTCTTAGCAGAGATCACCACCATTCCCCTAGCTGCTGAGTCCCTCTGTTTCTCTTAGACTCCTGTGCTACTCTATTCTCCGAGTGGGAGCCCTGGCCTGGTGGGTAGCAATAAGGCATCCCAATTGTGTGTCTAGCATCCTGGCATCCTGAGTACTAGTCCCTCTGGGGGATGGGGTGCGCCAAACTTTGTGACTGTGTCTCTAGTTCAGTGTCCTTCCTCTCTCTCCTCACAACCAGCTGACTTTCCAGATCTGTCACTGTCTCTGCATCTTTCCAACCTCTTTTAATTCTCAAAGTTCTCTCCTTGTGATTCAATGCTGGTATAACGCTCTCCTGGTCCATGAACACGTGAGGAGCCAGGAGCAACTTGAGCAGAGGTGTCAAGGCAGTGGCCTTAGCCCTGGCAGCTTCTGAGTACTACTCCATCTTAGATTCCTTTTAAGGCCTGCCTCCTCCACGCCAAGGGCCAAACCTACAGGCCAAGGTGGGGGAGCCCCAACACTGGCAGTAGCAATGGGGCACGGCTAGCTCCTTCAGTGGAGGTACTGCTCTGTTAGACTCTCCTCCTGCCTTGCTTTCTCCACACCTCTGGACCAAACTTGTGGGATCTTTCGGCCATCTTTCTTCTCTCTACTCTCTGCCAGCCAGCTTTCCAGAACTGTCACTACCACTGCAACTTTCCAACCGCTTTTAATTCTCAAAGTTCTCCCAGCCTTATTTGGCATCAGTATAGCTTCTCCCAGTCCATGAACATGTAAGGAGCCAGGGACAACTTAAGTAGGGGTGGTGGGACAGAGGCTGGAGCCCTGTTGGACTCTAACTACTGCTCCGCCGCCATCTTGAATCTCCCCTAATCTATTTTTATACTGTATATATCTTTCACCCTCTTCCTTTTTCTCTTCCCTTCACTGCCTCCTTCCTTATTTTGGTCTTACACAAATTCTTTTTTAAAAAGTTGCATATGCATATCCTATTTGGCTAGTCATTGTTATACCTAGGTAAGATATATGACTACTTTTCTCCTCCAGTAGTGTGCACAGTGCCTTCTAGCACTAGGAAAGATTGCCAGTAAGAATGAAGCTTACAAGTGAATACCAGCTTCATTTCTCCATGTTCTATGATTCCCAACTACTTGGTATCATCAGCAATAGGGTTTGCCAGGCAAGTTCTGGAGGATAACCATGAACATTAACAATAGTCTGCAAATCTATGGTACTCCACTGGTCAACAACTCAAGAAGAGGTGACCCATTCTTGCTACTAGGATTTTTATTTTCTAGCACGTGGTGTATATTTGGGGTTCCTCCATCATAGAGTAACCCCATTTAAACATTTTATATATGTAACTGTATATATTTAAGGAGCTTCTACAGTAGTAGGTTTATATATGACTTTTTCAAAGCCATTAATGGCATTAATGCTAGGTATTCCTTTGCATATTTCCTCCTCTATCCTGTCCTCCTCCACACCCCTCCCCCATTTAATACTTCATACTCCATTATTCTCATTCCTACTTTATATCACTGTATGCCATGTCCCTAACCCTGGAAAGATTCTCTTCCTCCCCAAATCATCTTATTAGTTTTGTAAACTCTATAAATTCCAAAAGAAGCAGACAACTAAAGATCCAAAGCTAACATCCATATATGAGAAAAAAATGTGTTATTTATCTTTCTGGGTCTAGATTACCTCCTTCAGAGTAATTATTTCCAGTTCTATCTATTTACCTGGAAATGTCATAAATTTGTGTTGATTTTTAACATATGAATACTGTGTAAACGTACCGTATTTTCATTATCTGTTCATCAGTTGATGGCTGTAGAGGCTGTTTTCATTTCCTGGCTATTGTGATTGTGGATAGGGCGGTGATAACATGGAAGACCAAGTGTCTCCATAGTAAGACACAGAGTCCTTAAGGGTGGGATAGCTAGATTCTATAGCGTGTCTGTTTCCAGCTTTTTGAGGAACCACCGCACTGATTTCCATAGCAATTGCACAAATGTGTACTCCCATCAGCAGTGAGTACACTCTGTCTTTCCCAGCTTCCACATTAGTATCTGCTATAATGTTTTGTTTTGTTTTTTTTAATCTTGGCCATTCTGACTGGGACAAGATGAAATCTTAGAGTAGTTTTAATTTGTGTTTATCTGATGGTTAAGGATGCTGAACATTTTTAAAAAATGTTTCTCAAATATTTGTATTTAGTCTTTTGAGAACTCTCTGTTAGCTCCATGTGCCATTTTGAAATGAGATTGTTTTCTTGATGTTTAATTTTCTGAGTTTTTCATGTATTCTAGATACTAACCCTTCATCAGATGTATAGGATACCTATTCACTCAAATGATGGTGTCTTGTGCTACTTGTGTCCTATTTAAAAAGTATTATCCTATAATTATAAGTTCAAGCATATATTTCTCCCCTATCAGATTTAGGATATCATGGCATGTATCAAAGTCTTTAATCTATCTGGAGTTGAGTTTTGTTCAAGGTTAGAGATAAGGATCTAGTTTCATTTTTCTATAGCTTGGCTAGCATTCCGTTTGTTGAGATGCTGTCTTTTCTTTAATACATATTTTTGGTATCTTGAAAATCAGGTAGCTAGGTCTACTTGTGGATTTACATGTAGAGTGCAGGTTTACATGTGGGTCCTCAGTTCTATTCCGTTGATCAATGTGTCTTTTCTGATGCTAGTACCATGCTGTTTTTATTTTTATACCTCTGTGGTGTAACTTAAAATCAGGGATAGGGATACCTCAAGAGGTTAAAAATTACATTCCACAAAACTGGAAAATAGACCTACTAAAGATTAAATTGAGGTGAAATAATTTAAAAAGACCCATAAAACCAATGAGATAGAAGCATAATTTAAAATCTTCCAAGTCAAAAATCCCCATGATCCTATGGATACAGTACAGATCTTCAAACATGAAGTCGTTCAGAATTTTCTATAACACAAAAGATGATACATGAAGAATCCAGTCCCTTATCTAAAGCCACTGCACAGGCCCCTCTTCCTCCTCAGAGACAACATCATTTCCTAGTTCTTAGACCTCTTCCTAGGTTATACATGCATATGCAAATGGCCAGTCCCTCTAGTATCTTTTCAGACAACTAAGAAATCATTGAAAGGTCCTAGACATTTCTCTTTTTAAATACTTGAATGCTCTGTATTTTCCCAGCCCTCTGGCTGACCCCAGTCAGGTGTAACTCTTTGGGAACCTCCTTCAGGCTCTGTCTGCTGAAGGTCACTTCAATAGGTACTTGCTAGTTTGCTGGGAGCTCTGTTTTCCTGTTTCTTTGGAGGCTGTCTTTGCTTTACTTCCCTGTTTGATTTGTGGGCCAGCTTCTGATTTGGGCTTTGGTTGTGGGTTTCTCCCTTTTCCATCCTTTACCTTCTGCTTCTGGGTTTAATAAGCAGTTGGCCTTTCCCCATACTTAGCTGTCTTCCTCACTGTGGTCAATGTCTCTCAGCCATGTCACCTAGAAATAAGACTCAGAGCATAAAGGCTGATGTAGTGAGTTGTGCTTCCCTGAAAACCAGATGTGGAGACTGTAACCCCCAACATGAAGGGATTGGACCTTTGAGAGAAAATTTTTGGGCTAGGTGAGATCCTAAGACTAATAAAAGTAAGTGTGTGTTACTTAGTCTTATAGCTATCCAGTCCATTATATTTGTGAGACAGTTTGAGCATAACAAAGGCTTTCAAGTCCAAGAGGTCTTGGCAGTTTCTAATAGAGGATTCATCCCTGGAGAAGACTGATTCTCCTTCCCTCAGCAGCCACTGATTGACTACAGTTCTTCATTCACAGAGGTGGCTTTATGATATCTTCAATATTCATGTTGGCACATAATTTAGCTTGTTTTTGTTTAGTCAACCATGTTGTTGAAGCTATATTTACCTGTGGGTATTAGGACAAATAGTTTCAATGAAATTAGAGATAATTCTAGTCTCATAAAGTTGTGGTAGGACCTCTCACCTCTTATCAAATAAGTTTATCTTTGTAACAAACAGAGATCATAATAGAAAGCCACAACTGATCAAACTGCAGAGAACAACTGAGTGTGAGATGTCTAGCCACCCCAGCTGATACATCTACAACACAATCCCTACCCCTAATGTTCAGGGAACAATGCATAAGTAAGGGAAGAAAGATTTTAAGAGCCAAAGGACCAGGAATAGCCTGATTGTGATATGTCTTCTAGATATGACAGGGAAACTATAGCCATGAAATCTCAACAATATGGCTTCCTAAATAAGACCTGATGACACCACTGGTTGAGTTGCCGATATGGATGGGTGAAATCCCAAGGGGTGCCATCCTTTAGATTTGAAGATATGAACTGCTACAGGCAATTAATGTCTGCTGAGAAATGGCAAATTTATTATTCCATGGATGAGGTTTCTACATATTGTAACAATACCAAGTGGGCAGCCCTAAAATATATACATATAAACAATACTAAACAGATCTAGCAGGTTGTATTTATATACTTATTCACACACACACACACACACACACACATATAAACATATACACACACACACATACATACATACATGCATGCATATACAATACTAATTAAAGAAAAAGAGGCCATGAATTTGAAAAGGAGTGTAAAGGTGCATGGGAAGGTTTAGAGGGAAGATTTAAATGTAATTATATTTTAATTAAAAATTTTAAAGAAAAAATATACATGGATTCCATTCATTGGTATTTAAGGGAAATGAGAACACCTCTCTATACAGGAGTAAAGAAGCACATGAATAATCATAACAACATTATTCATAGATAAATCATGGGGGAAAAAATCTCACTTCTGTCAACTGATAAATATGTAGACAAAATGTGATATGACACAATGAATTGTTATTCATTAACAAGATTATAACATTGATATGACCTATAATGAAGGGTAGCTTTGTAATGATAAATATTAAGTTAAAAAATTATAAAACAAGACATATAAGATTCCATCTATATAACAAGTCCAGGATAGACAACTCTAGAAAGACTGACAGCAGATAAGTACTTCTGAGGGTTGAGCTGATGCAGGAAAATGGGGAGTGGCTGCTAATGAGCAGGATGTTTCTTTGTGAGATGACAGAATTGTCATGAAATTATTGGTGATGATGGCACATGTCTGTTGAAATCCTAAAACCTATTGAATTATGCATTCTAAGTGGGTGAACTTTATGTCATAAATTATTCTTAACAAAGATGTTTTTAAAATGCATACCAGCTATCCCTTCGAAAAGTCACAAAGGAACATCATCTCATTTATTTAATCTAAAAGATAATAATTTCAATGTTATACATAAAGTATTTTATCTAAGCAGGGTTAGCTCTTACAGTGCATTTGAATGTCAATGCTTATCTCAAACACAGAAATGAGCCTAGAGAACTCAAATAGGTTTGCTCTGTCATTAGAAAATACAGTAAGAAAGCATTTTACATGACTGGCACCATATGTTCTTAACCCAGTCTTCTCAATAATTTTAAAAATAGATTAGACTTATTCCCAAGCCTTATTGCTAAATATTGAATAAACTCTAACCCCACCCCCATTTTCTGTGTTTTCTTGTTCCCAGTGAAAGGCATTGATAAGGTCTAGGTTTTGTTGGATAATTTGGTACAAAGCTCAAAAAACATAAAACATCTTGGTCCGATTTTCCTTCACTGTGACCACATACTTGAAAGAAATCATTTAAAGGGGAAAACATTTATTTTGGCTCAGAGTCTCAGTGCATTTAGACCACAGGTGACTGACCTCATTGTTTTGGGCCTGAAGAAAGGCAAGGTAAGGATTTCAAAGAGAAAGGACTTGGAAGAGCAATCATGTTGCCTCACACAATTGGACAGCAGAAGCCAGGGACATATAGAGTCCCCAAGGATGCATCTACAGTGACATGCTTTCTAAGTGAGCCCCACTAACAAACATTCCCAGCATCCCTCACTACTGCCATCATGTTTTGAACCCATCAACGAATTAGTCCATTACTTAAGTCAACACCCTCATGAGCCAAGCATGTCCCAGTGACTGGGTAACCAGCCTGGGACAAAATCTTAAGCACATGAATCCTTGGGAAAACACTGAATCAGTCCAAATTGTAGAGAAGGGACTAATCTAGATAGAGGAAATCCTGGAGGCCAAACACTTTAAACTACTGCATTAGTTAGAGATGCTGGAAATCTTTGTTACTGGGGCTCAGCTGTAAAGTAGGTCACCATCTAGATGTCCTTGGGAACTATATTTGGTCCTCACTTCTGCTTCCCAGTTTCCCAGCAACTTCATTTTTCCTCCAAGCCTTTTCACAGGCTTACTTGTGTCCTTACTTCGCCTTTCTGAGACAACAACAATAGTAATAATAATAATAATAATAATAATAATAATAATAATAATAATAATAATAATGTTTCAGACATGCCAGGACTCTGATAAGTATTTTCCTTATAGTAATTTGTTGATTCTTTGAAGTCACCATAAAAGATGCGATTTTATGAACTCTTTAGAAATGAAGACACTTTTGACACAGACAAAACAAAAGAAAAAGTCCTTACAACAAACTTTACGAAGATAATAGAGGTCCTTAAAGAAGAAATGGAAAAATTCCTCAAAGAAATCTGTGAAAACAAAATAAACAATTGAAGAAATTGAATAAACTCATCAAATAAAACAGAAAACAGAAACAATTAGAGGAAATGAATAAATCCCTTAAAGAAAGCCAAAGGAAACAAATAAAACTGCCCAAGACCAGAAAATGGAAATAGAAGTCATAAAGAAAACACAAAGTGAAGAAATTTTGGAAATGAAAAACATAGAAAAGTGATCAGGAACTACAGAGGCAAGCTACAGCAACAGAACACAAGAGATGGAAGACAGAGTCTCAGGAATTGAAGATACTATAAAAGAAATAGATATGTCAGTAGAGGAAAATATTAAATCCAAAAAACTCCTGCTACAAAACATCCAGGAAGTCTGGGACACTATGAAAAGACCAAACCTAAGAATAATAGGAATAGAAGGAGAAGAAGAAGATTCCCAGCACAAAGGCCCAGAAATTTTTCAACAAAACCATTGAAGAAAATTTTACAAACCTAAAGAAAGAGATGCCTATGAAAGTACAAAAAGTATAAAGAAGCTTGCAGAACACCAAATAGATGGGACCAGAAAAGAAAGTCCCTTTGCCACATAATAATCAAAACACTAAACATACAGAACAAAGGAAGAATGCTAAAAGCTGCAAGAGAAAAACAGCAAGTAACATGCAAAGGCAAACCTATTAGAATTACACCTGACTCCTCGATGGAGACCCTAAAATCCAGAAGGATCTATACAAAATGTATTACAGACTCTAAGAGATCACAGGTGCCAGTCCAGACCACTATACTCACTATTATTCTCAGCAAAACTCTCAATTATCACAGATGGAGAAAACAAAGTATTTCATGATAAATCCAAATTCAAACAATATCTATCTACAAATCCTGCTCTTCAGAAGTAACTAGAAGGAAAACTCCAACCCAAGGAGGTTAACTACACTCAGGACAACACAAGAAATAAATAATCTCACACCATCATAATTTAAAAAAGGAGACACACACACACACACACACACACACACACACACACACACACACACACTACAACAAACAACTACAAAATAATCAGACCTAACAATCATGCGTCATTGATATCTCTCAACATAATGATCTCAATTCCCCAATGAAAAGGCACAGACTAACAGAATGGATGTGAAAACAGAATTCATCCTTCTGCTGCATACAAGAAACACACCTCAACCTCAAAGATAAACATTACCTCTGAGTAAAGGGTTGGGAAAATATTTTCTAAGCAAACAGACCCAAGAACCAAGCCAGTGTAACCGTTCCAAAATCCAACAAAATAGACTTCAAACCTGATTTAATCCAAAGAGATGGGAAGGACACTTTATACTCATCAAAGGAAAAACCCACCAAGATGACATTTCAATCCTTAACATCTGTGCCCCGAACACAAGGGCTCCCATGTTTGTAAAAGAAAGATTAATAAAGCTAAAACCACACACTGACCCTCACACACTGATAGTAGGAGATTATAATACCTCATGTCACCAACCGGCAGGTCTTCCAGACAGAAAATAAATAGAGAAATTCTAGCAGATGTTATAAACTAAATGGACCTAACTGATTTATAGAACATTTATATCTATATTTATAGAATATTTCACCTGTATGCAAAAGAACACATTGGCATAGGACACAACTTCCTGAACAAACACCAATAGCTCAGGCACTAAGATCAACAATTTATAAATGGGACCTCATGAAACTGAAAAGCTTCTGTAAGGCAAAGGACACTGTCAATAAGTCAAAAGGCAGCCTACAGAATGTGAAATGATTTTCACCAACTTCACATCTGATAGAGAAATAATAAATATATAAAGAACTCAAGAAACTAGATATCACAAAACAAATAACACCGTTTTAAATGGGGCGCAGATGTAACAAAGAAGTCTCAAAAGAGGAATCACAAATGGCCGAGAACCACTTAAAGAAATGTTCAACACCCTTAGCCATCCGGGAAATGCAAATCAAAACTACTCTGATACTCCATCTTACACCTGCCAGAATGACTAAGATCAATAACTCAAATGACAGCTCATTTTGGCAAGGATGTGGAGCAAGAGGAACACTCTTACATTGCTGGTAGGAATGCAAATTTGTACAGTCACTATGGAAATCAATATCATGACTCCTCAGGAAATTGGAAATTGACATAGCTCAAGACCCAGTTATCACACTCCTGGACATATTTCCATTCTACAAGAACCCATGCTCAACTTCTATAAACCCATGTTTATGGAAGTTCATAATAGCCAGAAATTGGAAACAACCTAGATTCCCCTCAAGTGAGGAATGGATAAAGAAGTTGTGGCACATCTACACAGTGGAGTACTACTCAGCTATTTTACAAAAAATGACTACAAGAACCTTGCAGGCAAATGGATAGAACTAGAATAAAAATCATCCTGAGTGAGGTAACCCAGTCCCAGAAAAAACAAATATGGTATGTACTCGCTTACATGTGGATGTTAACTATTAAGCAAAGGACAAAGGTGCTGTAATTCATAGACCCAGGGTAACTATGCAACAAGGAGGCCCCAGTGAAGACACAGGAATCTCCTTCGTAATGAAGAAATAGAATAGATGGGGAAGGATGGAAATGGGAAGAAAAAGGACCAGGAATGGAAAATGGAGAGAGAGAATATATGGAGAGATAACCAGAATTGGAGGACATGTAGCAGAGAATAGGGAGACCTAGTACAATGGAAATACCCAAAAATCAACAAAGGAGACCCTAGGAAGACCTCTAGTAACAGGGACAGGGAGCCGAAACAGGCCATCTCCTGACATTCCAGCCTCAAACTTCAACCTGTGGCCCGACTACCATGCCTGCAGGATCTGCTGGGAACACTATACTAAAGGAGGGAAACCATGACTGATAATCCAGGGCAGACCAGGAACTATAGTCTGGATAGCCAAGAGAGGAATTCTAAAGTTATCCTGCTCTCCTCATAGCCCAATCTTCATCGGAGAGGCTGCCTGCATCAGTTGATGTGAGCAGATGCAAAATCCCAGAGCCAAATAAGCTACAGAGCCCAGGGAACCCCAAAGAAGAAGTGTAGAAGAGATTTTAGGGACTAAAGGGGTCGAGGACACCAGGAGAACAAACCCTGTGGAGCCAACTGACCAGCACTCTTAGGGGCTCAAGAGCCTGGAGCAGCAGACATGGGACCTGCTGGGTCTTGAGGTTGCCTGGCTTGGTGCTCTTGCAGAACTCTTAGAGGCTGGAATTGGGGATGTGTGTCTCTGACCCTCTTGCTCGCCCTTGCACCTTGTCCCCCAACTGGGTTGCCTAGTCCAACCTTGAAGTAGGGAATTGTGCCTGACTCTGTTCCATCTTGCTGTGCCATGTTTGAACAGCAGCCCTGGGAGGACTGCATTTTCTTAGGGAGAGGTGAGGCTGAAGGAGGAAGGATGGGAGGGTAGATCTAGGGGACAGGGAAGTGGGGGGTTGGGGGGGTGGAGCTGGGAGGAGTGGAGTATGGAGAAGAAGGGTGTTGGAATATATTATATGAGCGAAGAATTTTTTTTTAATGTGAAACGTAATAAAAACATTTTTAAAAAAAATAAATAAAGACACTAAGTTGAAATGAGGATTAAAAGTTTCTCAAGACCATACCTGTAATACCTGACAAGGGAAGTCTGGGATTCAAGTCAGACAGTTACAGTCTGAGCTCTTAATTAGCACACTATGCATCTCTTACACAAGAAGCATTTTCAACTCTAAAATAATCCATTTTTTTGGAGATATATAGTGCATCTACCTTGGAGGAAAGAGAATAAATCAATTAAGATCCACACTGAATTCAAATAATCAACGTTTTAAAAGCATTTTTATCCTGTGATATTTTTCAATAAACGAAGATACTTGATTTTTTTTAAACAAATCTGTTCTTCAAATTACCTCTGAGATCGTTTATTTGCTCCCACAAAATAAACTGCATCTTTAGCACTGCTTAGTAGACTGCCATATTTTTCCTTTGAACATGAGCCCTGTACCACTCAAAAAGGAACAGGAGCATTTCACTTCGACTCAGTTTGCTTCCCGGCCCACGCTGTGCAATTAGGATGCCTAGCAAGTGTGCTGGGAGTGAAAAATTTTAGAATCAGGTAAGCAAAAATCACTGAGCTAAACACCCAAGTGACAATTCCTAACGATATTCTGCCATGCTCATCGATAGCTGCCTGGCCCAATCTGCATCAGAGAGGATTCCTCTGACAGCTGATGTGAGCAGATGCAGAGGCCCAGGGCCAAACATGGGAGCTTGTGAAATCCCAAGGAAGAGGGTGAGGAAGGATTGTGGGGACCAGAGGGGTTGGAGACACCAGGAGAACACACCATGGAAGTAACTGACCAGGACCTTTAGGGGCTCATAGATATTGAAGCAGCAGACACAGAGCCTGCATGGGTCTGCATTAGATATACACATATCTTATGATTGTCTGTGTTGGGAGAATATTTGAACATAATTCTAAATATTATATTTACTGATTTCTGTGTATACCCCTTTATTTTATAAAATAACCTTTGTGCCAGAGGCCTGGAATGCTTGCAAGACAGGTGATTTCTTAGCTGAAAGGGCCTGCTTTCTAATGTAAATAAAAGCTGCTCTCCCTTCTCTTGGTGTAAGCAAACTTGCTGATGAAGAGGTCATGTCCATACTCCACCAGGCCGGAGGCCGCATTAGGTAGGCTTGGCCTCTGTTATTGTCTGGAAGCTACCGTACTATAGATGTGGACATGGCTGACAGGTGTGACCTTGTCCCTTTTGTGTTGGAGGTCAATCCGTTATAAATGTGGACATGCCCCAACAGCAAAAGATCTGAGAGCAGTAAGGGAGAGCAAGAAGTGGCTTTGTAAGATAATAATAAAATAATAAAAATAAAAAAGGAGAAGGAGGCAGAGGAGCTGGAGGATGGCTTGCTGGGCTCTCTCTGAGGTGTTTCAGGCTAGAATGTAAGCATGTCTCACGTGTCTTTATTCATATAACACCACATTAATAAACGCTTACAAATGGCACGGTAAGTGGCTACATGTCTGGCTTAGTGCTCTGGAACTCCGAAAAGTTGGAGTGGGGCAGTCTCTGACCCTTTTACCTGCCCTTGGGACCCTTTTCCTCTCACTGGGCTGCCTTGTCCACCCTTGAGTTAGGGGCTCAGGCCCAGCCTAGTTCTATCTTGTTATGCCCTGTTTGATTGATAATCCTAGAAGGCCTGCTCTTCTCTGAGGGTAAGGGGGAGTAGGAGCAGGGATGAATCTGGGGAAGAGGGGAGATGAGGGGGCTGAGAGGAGCGAAAGGAGATCAGGTTGAAGTCGGGATGCATTGTATGAGAGAAGAAAAAATAAACTAAAAATAAATAGGTAAACAGATGGAAAGTTTTTTAAAAGTAGGAAGAAAAGTCATCCACTAGGTCAAATTATGAGAACTCTCACAATGAGGGCAAGCAGATTCTAAGGGAGTGTGGCTGAGCAGAGGGGAAAGTCCAGGGTGCTGAATCAACATCTGAATGTGATCCCATGAAGAGACTCTGGCCACAGACTTGATTTAAATTCTGTATCTCATACATGATGGCTAGATGTTCATAGCAATCATTTGGCTTGGTCACACTGTTCTTTAGCCAAATACCAGGTATGGTGGTAAAAGTACTGCACAGACACGATTAATGCGTAAGGATTCCTTGAGAAATGCAGATTGCCTTCCACTGGGTCAGTAGGCTCCATTACATCAGCTGAAGGCCTTATACAAAGTCTATTCAACTTAGCAAAATTTCAAGTTCTCAAAGAAGAAATTCTTTTTTAAATTAATTAATTTATTTTAGGATGGGCATGTGCGTGCCATAACAGGAAAGTGAGAGTCAAAGGACACTGGCTCAAGGTGATTCCCTTCTTTCCTCCCGTGGATTCCAGGAATCGAACTCAGGTCACCAGCCTTGGCTACAAGAACATTTTCCCACTTCATCATCCTGTGACCTCCAATAAAGGAATTCTCCCTAAGCTGTCATGTTGAAGTCCCACTTGAGTTTCTGGCCTACTTTCCTAAGGAATTTTGACTCAAGACCTCAGCATGAATGCAGCTAGATTTCCAAGTCATCAGCTTGCCTGCAGATTTTGCACTTGCCTGCCCCTGCCAACACATGAAACAACTTCTTAAACCAATGTCTTAATGTCTTTCCTCTCAACTAATAAATACATAGAGATATATATATGTGTATAAAAGCACGTGGCTTCATCTCTTTTACTGGTGCTGTGATAAGACATCCTGACAAAAGCAACTTGAGAGAAAAGGGGTTTGTTCTGGCTCCCAGATCAACAGTATGGTCCATAATTGCAGGGGAATCCATGGCAGGAGCTGGAGGCAGCTGGAAACATTGCATCTGTATTCAAGAAAACCAAGTGGTCAGCTCACTTCCTCTGTTTCAGATAGTCCAGGATCCCTTCAGTTAAGATGGATCTTCCCATATCCAGTAACCCAATCTAGATCATTCCTCAAAGGCCTGACCAAAGGCTGGTCTCCTAGGTGATTCTAGATCCTGTCTGGTGACAATTAAAAACAACCATCACAGCATCCTGCTGCTTATTTTTCTCTACAAAACCCTAACCTGACCCCACAGGCTTGCTGACGTTATCAAACTCTTCTGACCCTCAGTTTCCTCTCTCAACAGCACATGCAATCATACATAGGTTAACAGACTTGTGGAAAGCCTCCATGATCCTGCCTGGAACAACTGACACTCAGTAGGTGACAGTTGTTACTGTGACTTATTCAGATAAAGACTTTTCTTGGTATAGAATAGACCAATAATATAAGCATCTTTTCGTTGTTGTTGTTGTTGTTGTTTGTCTGTTTGTTTCTTGTTCAAGACAGGGTTTCTCTGTAGTCCTGGCTGTCCTGGAACTTGTTCTGTAGACCAGGCTGGCCCAGAACTCACAAAGACCTGCCTGCCTCTGTTTCCCCGTGCTGGAATTAAAGGCGTGCACCACCCTGCTAATCTAAGTGTCTTTAAACTATTTGGCTTCACGTGAGGTAGCTGTTATTTTTAGTTCACCTTAAATTAGCAAGCAATTCAAATAATTATTCCAATGATATTGGCTCAGTAGTGTCAAACGGTGTGATAAGCCTAAGTGTCAGAGACCAGAGGGTGAGGAAGGTACAGCTGCCACTGAATGAATCTCTGTTGGGATCAGGCATGTCATTGTTTGCAATAAAAACAAAATGACTCATTTTGTAATAGCTCAAAAGTGGGATAAGAGGGGAAGAAGTGCTAGGGAAAGGTGAACGAAGGAAGCAACATTTGTTTTCTTCATCTAAAAAGCAAGAGTTATGGAGGGCTGGACATGCAGGACAGAATGCACGTGTGGGATCAAGGACAGGCACAGGAGGTTTCTCTTGAAGGAAAACATTGTCATCCACTCGCTGTTCATAGAAAACCAGCTTTGACCAGCACCAGGGCAGGAGGCTTCACTTTCTCTAGCTATTAACGAAAGGTACTTTCCTACATGCTACAGGCCCTTGGATTGGGAGGAAGAGAGTTCAATCGCTCGTGGGATCCGTAAGAGAAAGGGAGCTTGTGTGCTACTTTTTATTTAGATAAATTTGTCAAGCTGACAAGCCTAGAAAATTAGACAACCCAGAGCCTGGGGCCCTAGCAATCACTGAAATCCCTTCTGTGGTCTTGGAAAGTGACAGCAGGTACCCACATTGAAAGAGACCACGGAGAAGCTGGAAGAGATATCAAACCTCCCCAAAAGGCATTTTGAAACAGTCTCACACATTTCAACGCCTCTAAAACAAAATAAAAATAAAGCGTGTTGTAATTTGAATGTTAATATCTCATCAAGTTTTAAGTGTGTGTGGCTCCATAGCCTGTTTTCCAGAAGCAGATAATGTAGCAATAAACAGCTGGCTGCCCTCCATGCAGACGTTTATGCTGCCTTTGTGATCCATCTTCCCCACCATGTGGTAGCGTGAAGTGAGAAGAGGCAGACTCGGGGGCTCCTTTTTCTGAGGCCAGATCACAGCGTGTGGAGAAACGTGGTTCTGGGAAACAACAGTGCCTCTTCAGTGCCCAGGGTGGATCTGGTGAGACAGGATTAGGCACCTGGGTGTTTCCTGGCATCAAGTGGCACGATGAAGCTGTTACTGCAGACACAGCCATCCATCAGCGTGGACTCGCCAAATGCTCAGGTGTCCAATCAAGCCACTCTGGAGGCAAGTCAGCATGCTTCTCAAAGAGCATTTGAAGAAGGATCAATTATGTTCGAGCATTTGAATGCTGCTGGGTCGGCAGAAGAAATTGCTAATGAGTGCATACCACATGGGACTTGTGGCAGGATGTTAGTCCAGGTTTCAGAGTGCCCGCAAAGGAAGGGAACCGTTATCACTCTTAGTGTGTGCTCTGTGTGCGTGAGTGTGTGAACGTGTGCATGGCTTCTCCCTTAGCTCTCCTTGGGACTTCTGTGTTCTTATTTCTTTGGGAGGTTTCAGTTTGTACCACGGCAGTTTTAAGCATTCCCCTTGAAAAGGTCACTAAGTCATCACTGGACTAAGATGTAGACTACACAGCAACTACAACTACCTACAGATTAAAAAAAAAAAAAAAACTTCCCAAGCTTGTCCAAGGAAACACAGCAAACTAAAAGTGGAATCTGAACTGGAACTCAGGGCATTTTGGCTCAGAGCAATAACCATCATTACTAATACCTTCTTCCCTCCCAGGCAGATAAGAAGCCCTATCTGCCATCCTTATGATAGAAATGGGTAGCCTCTGTGCACCATCCCTTCCAGTATTCCCTATTGACTTTCCTGGTGTCTGAAGAGAATTCAGGTTAAATGCTCACATCTAAACATTTGGGGCTAGGATCAAGAAATAAGAATGAACGTATGAACATTCATGTTTATTGCCTGGGTTACTTCACTCAGTATATTTTCTAGTTCCCTCCACTCACATTTTTTTTTCTTTACAACTGAATACTAATGTATACGAACCACATTTTCATTATCCATGAATCATTTGAAGGACTGAAGGTTGTTTCCCTTTCCTAGCTATTAGGAATAAAGCAACAATGAACATAGCTCATCAAGTATCTGTACAATAGGCTCTGGCTTTAGAGTCACAAATGATACATGAGTAAAGGGGTTGTAGAAACTTCCTCCAGGTTGAGGGCAGCCACTGCAGCCAAGCATGTGGCAACAAAGTCCTTTCATGAGGCCCTAAGAGGCCATTGCCTGCAGCTGTGAAAGCGAAGCCTGGATTGCACTGTAATCTCCTAAAATGTTAGCGAGCCAGAGCCAAGTGACATCTGCCAAGAAGAGTTTCATATAATGGGTGGAACCAGCACAAGAGAGAGAGGTGTGTTGTGGACACCACAGCTGAAAGGGAAGAGCCATCAAAGCCCTTTGACATCAGAGCAGAGCTACAGGATTTAAAGTTTTCCCTGCTGGGTTTCTGTCTTGCTTTGGTCCAGTATTTCCTCGCTGTGTACCAATGGTAATGTATATTCTGTGTCATTATATGTTGGAAGAGTATACTTTTCTTTTTGATTTTACAGGGAGGTCACAGTTAAGTGATTGCCCTGAGTCTCAGAAGAAACTTTAGACTTCAGACTTTTAATCTGTGTTGAGACTGAAGACGATGGAGAGTTTTTAATTCGAACTAAATGCATTTTACATTATGGCATGGCTGCAAGCTTCTAGGGGTCAGTGAGTAGGAGGATGTGGTGATTTGAATAAGAAGACCACCATATGTTTGAACACTTGGTCCCCAGTTGATGGAACTGTTTGGGAAGGGTTTGAAGGTATAGCTGTGTTGGAGGAAGTGTATCATTGGGTCTTAGAGGGTTCAAAAAAAATTTCAACAATTTGGTCACCTGAGTAAGACCTGAAAATCAATACCAGTTGATGCTAGCACGAATGAGGAAAATCTCAATAAGGCCTCACCCCTAGATGAAAAGCTACAGGCAATTAATGACTTCTATAAGAGGGAGAACCCGACTTCTCAGTGATGAGCCCCTGATAGGTTACCCAATCCCAAAGAGTCAATCTTAAACACAGACATATGAGCAGCACTAAATGGGCTCAATGGCTTACAGACCGTCTTGCTTCGGACATGTGTGTGTGCATAAGAAAGTGTGTATGTAACAAGAATGATTAAAGCTGCAGAGGATGTGAGTTTGAAAAGGGATGGGGGGTCAGGGGAAGAGTTGGAAGGAGGAAAGGGAGGGATGAAAATTATGCAACTACAGTACTTTTGTATAATCTCAAATCTTTTAAAATTAACAAAGGGAAAAGGAAAAAAAAAAGATGTGTAGCCTTTCAGTTCCTCTAAATATTCCAATACATTGCTTCACAAAAGGGCAAGCTCTCCCATTCCGTAAGCAGAGGCATCTGCATAGTGGCTAATTTAGACATGTCTCCAACCACAGAAAAGCTGAAGGCAAAAGGTTTCTCAAGGATGCTGAGTGGCCACTATTGGTAAACCGGCGTAGCACTGTTCTGGAGGGACTGAGACACTCATTAGTATTGGGTCGGGTGGGCATCTTCAAGATCTTTGCCAGTTTTCCCTTGTTTATATCATTCCAGGTTTATTTTCACAAAAGTCCTCCTACTGAACAGAAACTCCAGTGCAGAAAGAAAATTGTCTGTCTTCTAATAGGTTGGACCACGTTTGCAAAGAGTTTTCTAACTGTTCTTACAGCCATGCTCTGAATAACGTGTAAAGGCTGATTACACCCAGGTCTTGCCCACCTGTGTGTTACTGGCAGGGCCAGTATGAATCTGTGTCACTTTTATAAAAACTGAAAATGCACCGCCTACATCATTTTCAACAGATAGAATCCTGCTGCCAGAACGATTTATCTGAATCCTGTTGCCTTTTAATCACCAAACCCCTCAAATTAAAAGCTTATTGCTTTATGCTTACATGTCATCTTCCTCTATATGGTAGGTTGGGGTTCTCTTTCTCTGTTTAGCAAAGTGCTGTATCCACTGCTTTGATTCAACGAGCATCTATTAAGATAATATTCTCAAATTTCTTCTTAAGTCCATTGAAGAACTTACCAGAGTTTCTTGAGTTGACCTCTTCATGCATCTGCAGATATATTTTGTGTCACGGAGAACAGATAAACCATGTTTTCCAATCAGCACATGCCCTCAAGGCATCAGCCAATGTTAAGCAGATAAGGAATGAACACCCAAGTCCAAGACAGAAACAGCAAGCAGCATGCAGGCGACTCTGGTAAAGTAAAGAGTTTAATAATGATGGACAATTTGTAGGCCACCTATTTTCAAGCCAGTCTAATTGAAAAAGGAAGCAATTGTTTTTCTGAGCTGGGGATCTCACTCTGCAGCCTGGCTGGCCTGGAACTCACAAACTTACTGCCACCGTCTCCTAGTGCTGGGATTACAGGCATGTTGTCACCACATCTGGTCTCATATATATTTGAACTCCAAGAAACAGGTGGTATTTGTTTGTTTCTGTTTTTGTTTTCAGTTAGAGAAAATAAAAGATCATTGAAGTCTGCCTCTTACTTACCTCAGAGACTGGGACCCAAGGGCCTGTCCTCGAGGCTTACTGCTTCTAAGGTATGCCTCCAGGTCTTTGCAAAGGGCTGTCAAGGACCATAAAACAGGCAAGAGGATTTTAAAGGGTGTTTGTTTGTTCGTTTTTATTGGTGTTTTGGTTTTCTTTTTTTTTCTGTTTTTGCTTTGTTTACTTTTTAATGTTTATATGTGTGTGTTTTCCTGAACTTAAGTGCTTCACATGAGTGCAAGAGATAGGAGAGATCAGAAGAGGGCATTGGAGCTCCCAGAACTGGAGTTAGGTACAGTTGTGAGCCACAGTGTAGGTGGTGGAAACCATCTAGGAAAAGTAATAAGCTCTCTTAACCACTGAGCCAACCGTGTAGCCCTGCAAGAAGGTTTTTAAAATGCATTTATTTGTCTTCAAAGGATACATTTGTAAATACAATGATCTTTTATATAAAATAATCTGTCATCTTCATCCCGAGGCAATATTTACTGTTGTTCAAATGTAATCATTGTGTAGCTATGATATTAACAAGGAACAGTGAACATGAACACGGTGACATTAAAGATGACAGGAATTCATTGTTTTGATAAGTCAAATTACTCTTTCCTACTCTTCTCTCCTGGTTTCAGAAAATTGGTTATTTAACAGGTAGCATCTCAACAAATGTAACTCTTCATCTTCCGGTTTTAATTTTACTATGTAAACACATGGTTTGAATGGATCACAAAAAATATAAAATCCCAAAACTTCAGAGTAAGAGATGCTAATGTGTGTTAGTCTTCAAAGCATGCTGTCTTTGGTGATCTGTCCCTGACTTGACTGTTATGCAGGTGATTACACAAACAACGTCACTGGGTGGCTTCAATCTTTTGATATATTAAATCCATCTATTGAAAAGAATATTTATGTGTCAAAAGATGGAAACATCATTTATTATGGCAAATTTTCTAGATAAAGGCTGCACTCGGGAAGAAGCATGTGTGGTCACAGAGAGGCAAAGTGAAGGCTGTCTTGGTTAGTGGTCGCTGAAATCATCCTTTTAATGACAGACATTTCAGGACATTTTCTTTGTTCAGTGGCTTTTTATTTTTACTTTATATAATGAGAAATTTAAATTTGATGCAGAATATCAATTTGTTTATTGGTTCTTTTTGAATGAACTAGATATGCTTTTTGTAAACATAAAGGTATAATTATCCTAGTAAGATGCATGAGAGGGAGCTTTGTGTAGTATTCATAACTAAGCATCAGGGAAAATCATGTGTGCATGCTTAACTGTATTCTATAATTGAATCCTGTGTGTTAGAGAATCTGCCTTAGCTTCATGTAACTTTATTTTAAATTCTCTCAGTGTTTAGCAATAAGTCCAGTGTGTGATGTGTGGATAATATATTCTAATGGAATTAATAAATTCTAAAATCCAAAAGGAGAGATGAATCTTAGGCAGGTATGTAGGAATCTCTTTTCAAACATGTCAGTTATTCCATTGAGGTACCAGAAATTTCCATTATATTTATTTTTGAAAACTTACAATTTCATGGCTATCAACTCCTCTGATGAATGAATAAGAGAAAATACAATAGTTTAACCTGTGCTGGTCAAGCCAAGTCAAGCCAGTGCAGCAGTGCGGGTCCCGTGAAATGCAGCCGAGTGACAATGGAGACAGAGGAAAAACAAAATGAATGGCAGGAACACAACAAAAACGACTCGTCAGGTATGATGGAAAACGTTACGATCAGGGTAGCGCTATCTTTTACTTGGTATGGAATTTACTGTGTGGCTCCTGGGGAATAAAAGGGTACTCGAATGCTGTCTTCAAATCTAAAGGACTTCATCAGGAACTGACCAGCATGTTGAATACAGCTACAGACCCCTCCCCACCCTCCTTCTATCACTCATTAAGCCCTATATCCCTTCAAACCAGCAAGTGAAGAGACAGAGAAAACAGCAACGTTAACCCAGCTCGGACCTAGGGTATTTCTGAGCATGTAATGAGAAAAATGTCAGAGGCAAAATATTCTCATCTATAGCCTAGAGAGCCCTGACATATACAGAGGGCCTGGTGCAGACTCATGCAGGCTCCATGCCAGCCACTTCAATCTCTTAGTTTGAATAAGGGTTTGTCTATCTTGTTGATTTTCTCAAAGAACCTTCCTTGTTTCATTGATTCTTCCTATTGTTCTCTTTGTTACTATATTATTGATTTCAGTTCACAGTTTATTTCCTGCCATCTACTCCTCTTGGAATTGCTTCTTTTTGCTCTAGAGCTTTCAGGTGTGCTGTTAAGTTGCTAGTATGAGATCTCTCCAACTTGTTTATGTAGGCACTTTGTCCTGTGAACTTTCCTCTTAATTGTGGCTCATAAGTTTGGGTGTGTTGTACATTCATTTTCATTGAATTCCAGAAGGTCTTTAATTTCTTTCTTTACTTCTGTCTTTACTCAGTTTTTATTCAGTAGAGAGTTTTACGAGTTAGTAGGCCTCTGTTATTTCTTTTGTTGGTGATATCCAACTTTATTCCTTGGTGGTCTGATAGGATGTAGGGAGTTATTTCATTGTATCTATTTTCTTGTATCTACTGAAACTTGCTTTGTAACTGAGTATATGGTCAATTTTGAAGGAAGTTCTGTGCTGAGTAAAAGGTGCATTCTTTTGTGTTTGGGTGAAATGTTCTATGATATCTGTTAGGTTCATTTCGCTTATGATGTCTGTTAGCTCCAGTATTCCTCTGTTTAGTTTTTGTCTGAATGACCCATCCATTGAGAAAAGTGGGGTATTCAAGTCTCCCATATCAGTGTGTGAAGGTCAATATTTAATTTAAGTTTTAGTAATGTTTCTTTTACAAAGGTGGATGCCCCTGTGTTTGGGGCAAAGATGTTAAGAATTAAGATGTCATGTTGGTGGATTTTTCCTTTGATAAGTATGAAGTGTCCTCCATCTCTTTATTAATTTTGTTTGGAAGACGATTAGAATGGCTACACCAGGTCCACTTGCATGAAATACCTTTTTCTAACCCTTTACCATGACGAAATGTCTATCTTTGATGTTGAGGTGCGTTTCTTGTATGCAGCAGAAGGATGGATCCTGTTAACACGTTCATTCTGTTAAATTTTGTCTTTTTAATTTAATCGTTAATTCCTGTTATTTTTGTTGTTGTTCTTGTTGTTGTTGTTGGTGGTGGTGGTGGTGTGTGTATGTGTGTGTGTGAGAGAGAGAGAGGAAGGGGGGAGAGACAGAGAGAGAGAGAGAGAGAGAGAGGGAGAGGGAGAATTTCAATTCTTTAGTTTTTGCTTGTGTGAGATTATTTATTTCCTGTATTTTCATGAGTGTAGTTAGCCTTCTTAGGTTGGACTTTTCCTTCTAGTACCTTCCGTAGGGCTGGATTTGTAGATAAATATTGACTTAATTTGGCTTTATCATGGCATATCTTGTTTTTTCCATCTTTAGTGATTGAAATTTTTGCTGGCTATAGGTGTCTGGGCTGGAATCTTGGTCTCTTAGTCTGCAGCACATATATCCACGCCCTGACGGCTTCTAGGGTCTCCATTGAGAAGTCTGGTATAATTCCAATAGACTTGCATTTGTATGATATTTGTTTTTCTCTCGCACCTCTTAGCATTCTTCCTTTGTTCTGTTCTTTGTCTTGACTATTACAAGGGGACTTTGTTTTCTGGGCCAGTCTATGTGGTGTTCTGTATTCTTTTTGTACCACTATAGGCATATCTTCTTTAGGTTAGGAAATTTTTCTTCTTTGATTTTGTTGGAAATATTTTCTGGGCATTTGATCTGGGATTCTACTCCCTCTCTATTGCTATTATTCTTAGTTTTGGTCTTGTCGTAGTATCCCAGATTTTCTGGTTGTTTTGAGTCATGAAATTTTTAGATTTAATTTTTTTACAGGTGTATCGATTTTTTTATCATATTTTCAATGCCTCGGATTCTCTTTTTCATCTCTTTTATTCTGTTGGTGTAGCTTTGCTCTGCAGTTTCTATTCCTATATGTAGATTTTTCAATTCCTAATGTTCCTCAGTTTCTGTTTTCTTTATTGCTTCTTTTCCCATTTTCAAATCTTGAAAGTTTTATCCATTTCCTTCAAGTGTTTTTATTTGTTTGTTTGTTTGTTTTTTCCTGGATTTCTTTAAGAGATTTATTCATTTTCTCTTTAAGGATGTGTGCTATCATCATAAAGTTGTTTTTTACATAGTGTGTGTGTGTGTGTGTGCGTGTGTGTGTGTGTATGCATGTGTGTGTGTTTCAGTTATGTTGGAATATCTAGGGCCTGCTATGATAGGATAGGAAGCTGGACTCTGGTGGAGACATATTGCCATAGCTGTTATTGATTGTGTAGAATAAAAAATCAAATCAAAAGATAGAAAGAAGCTGGGAATGGTGGTTCATATCTTTAATCCCAGCACTCAGGAGGCAGAGGCTGGTGGATCTCGGTGAGTTTGAGGCCAGTCTGGTTTACATAGTGAGTTCTAGGGCTACATAAGCCCTGTCTCAAAGAAAGAGGGGGAATACATGTCTTTAATTTGGCTATTTGGGAGGCTGAGTCTATAGTTTCAGTTTACCCTATTCAATCATGAAGAAATCTGGTCTATAAAAAAATAAATAAGCTATATTCACAGAAAACTGGTATATTAGTCAAGCTTCTACAGAGCAACAGCTCAGTATAATGAATACTTAATTATTGAAGGAGCTTATCAGATGAACTTATAGAATCTGAGGACAGTGGTCTCACAATTGCCACCTGCAAACTAGAAAAACAGTATCTCTATAGTCTACAAAGCTGGAAATCTCCTGAAAGCTGCCTGGAAAGTTGCTGGTGCATATCCACTTATAAAGACTAAAGACTCGGAGCCTGGTTGACGGCATAAGCAAAATTCCCACCTGCTCAAGAAAAGACTAAAGTACATTCTTGTGGCTTCTGTGGCATCTGGAGTCTCAGATCTTGTGCTGTGTCACTTGCATTCCAGGAGAACCATGTTAATTAGACTTTTCATCACTGTTCGTATTCATGAGGGAAATGTTTCGATTCATAGTTTCAGAGATTCTGATCCAAGGTTTGCTGGATCCATTACTTTGGCTGGGAGAGAGACACAACGTTTCATGGAGGCAGACATATGTAGTGGAGGTTGCTCACCTCCAGGAGGCTGGAAACCAGAGAAAGTAACAAGCTGACATCAGGACAGAGATACACCATTGGGAAACACACCCTCCAATGATCTGCTTCCTGCAAAAAGGTCCCACCTTCCATTTCACTTCTGTTCTGTCAGTGCTCAACATTCTATTCAAGTTTTGAACCCTTCAAGGGCTTGAGCCATTGAGTAGGTCAGCAACTTCCTGACTTAATTGTCTCTAGAAAAGTCTTCACAGATACACCCAGAAGGCATGCTCTACCAATCGATCGTGTGTCTCGATCCAATCAAGTTTATGATCAAGACAAATCATTGCAATGTGTTCCCATTCTGTTCACTGGGCCACTTGCCAAAACTCTCTAGAAACACTCTCTCAGGCACATCCAGAATGGTTCATTAGTCTATTCCTGTGCTAATTCCATCAGGATGACAACTGTGGTTAAATTTCACAGCTGGAAAGATCGTTGGCTATCCAAAAGAGTAAAATGGAGGTTAACCAAAAAAAAAAAAAAAAAATCAAAACACTGAAACAAAACACGAATTTAAAGAAGTAAAGTAAGAATAAGTATGGAAATTTATCCCATATCCCGTAACAGAAGTAACATTATCCACAACAGCTAAATGGGGCAAGCACCCCAAGTGTCAATGAGTGGGCAAGTGGATAAGCAACACAAAGTAGACGACACAGTGGATATTATTCAGCATTTTAAATGGAAAACAATTCTGGAGATTCTGGGTGTGGTAGTACATCCCATAATAGCAACACTTAGGAAACTCAATTGGGAGGATGACGAGTTTGGGTTCAGCCTGGGCTATACAGCAAGTATAAGAACAAACAGCCTTGACTGCAAAGAAGGAATCTGCCTCAAGAAAAAAATGCAAAAGAAAATCCTGACATCTGCTTCAACCTAAATTAATAGTCAGGATATTATGCTAAGTGAAATAAGCACATCAAGACAAGCAAACGCTCAGTGCTTCAGTCACATCATGTGCTTAGAGCAGTCAAATCAAAACCTCTAACGGTGAACCGTGGCTTCCAGAGACGGAGAGGAGAAATGGGGAGTTATTATTTAATGTGCATGTAATCTTGGCTTCGAATGATTAAAAACAGTCCTGGAGGTGGATGGTGCTGATGGCTCAAGGCCAAGACATTATTATGAACATACTTAATGCCACTGAACTATACACACAAAAACGGCTAAGATGCCCAGATTTTATGTTGTGTATATTTTACCACAATAAAAGAATAAAACATAAAAAATAAGTAGGACAAACATATGCATTATGAATGCAAAGAAAAAGGAAACAAGGGAGAGTGTATTAATATCAGATGAAGTAGAGCTACATTAAAAATTGAAAGGTGGGAAAGACAGCTCTTTTAAATTTTTGAATAAAGTTATCATTTATAGTCTCAAAACAGAAAACACTTCTGGGTATACTCCCCCAAGGTGCAGCTAGACATCCTTTCCATGTCGTCACTCTAGCCAGCAGAACCGCTATCATCTGCTAATTGTGGAACATTTCTGTTAGTTTGTACATTCTGACTCTGATACGCTATGTGGAAAAAGCTGGGGATGTTACCATAATGTGACATTTAAAGTTTAAAAAGTATAAATCTCCAATCCATGAATGAAGACATGTTTATGAAACAGGTACCCTGAGAAATTAGTAAGAGGCTCACAACACTGAGATGACACACTACCCTCACTCGTGAATGGAGAAAAATAAAGAAATAAATCACTTAGCTGCTGCCTGCTCCTGACAATGCTAAGATTTTTAGGACATGTGGACCCACTGTCTCTCCAGAAAGTTAGCATAAAAAGTTAGTATATGTATCACAGATGAAAGATGAAACACAGATTTGTTTCTTGACTTATTGAAGAGCACAGCTAAGGTGCACCCAATTGAATTGGAATCCACTATCTCCAGAGCAGAGACCAGACTATACTTACAGGGTTCACCCATGGGATGATGCCACAGACTCCGTTAAACTTTAATGCAGAATTTTAATATGCAAAGTGTTCTAATTAATGTGTTGGCAGAGCATGAGGAAGCATGATCCCACCATGCTGCCTGCAACGAACACGAAGCCTTATTTAGTCAGATACCAGTCATCCAGATGACACACACCCAACTTTAATATGTGTCCTAACAAGAAGGCACCCCATCTTTACTCTGCTGGAAATCTCAGCTTCTGGCTTTTGACAGACTTCACTTCTACTTTCCTACAACATGCATTTATTCACGTAAAGTTTCATGTTTGTTTTAAAAATGCATCTTTGGATTCATCAGTGTTTCTTCGGAGTAAACTAAAGTTTTTGTTGAATTGATAATTACATAAATAAATATAAGATGTAATATTTTTAAAAAGATGTGGCAGTTTGTAATCTGAACCAGATGTGTCTTTTGCATCCAACGTGTTTGGTGCACAAATTAGCATTTACAAATGTATGCCACAAAAGAAAATGTTAAAATATAAGCTTAGATTCTGTTAACAGTGCAAGTACACATGATAAAGTAATGTTGGTTTAACACTATCTTTCTCAGTAGAAACAGGTGAGTATAGAAACATTGATTTCTAATGTTGAACCAGGGTTATACATGTGGAATCAATTCTTACTGGTGACACATGAAGTCATTTTCCTTGTTGGTACAATCTTTCTGGTTAGGGCAATGCGTAATTATTGATTCATAAAATAATTTAAGAAGCATTTGCCTCTCTTCTATTCTATATAAGAAAAGTATAAAAGTCATACTAAATCTTCTGCAAATGTGGAGCAGAATTCCTCAGTAAAGGCATGTATGTCAAATCATTTATTTTTCTAAAGTTAAAATTTCAGATTGTTTTAAAAGTGTGTCACATGATGGGTCTAGTTATTCATTGTATCTTGGTTGAGTGTGTGTAGTTCGTAGATTTCAAGGAACTGGTCCACTCATCTTAAGATGATAAATTCAAGAACATATAGGTGAGTGGCATATGTCCCCCTCATTGCCCTGATGACTGAGAGGTGTGTACTGTCTTCCTCTCGGTGACTTGTGCTTTCTAATTTCTGCCCTCGTCACTCTTACTAGAGGTGTATCCAAACTACAGATCACTGGAGATTTGCTGGTTTTTTAAGAGGGGGAAAAAAAAAACATCTTTTGGTTTTAATTTCTTTACCATCCATCTTCTTTTTATTATTTCTATTCTTATTATAATTTTCTTGCTACTGACTGTTTTGGGCTTATTTTAATTGTGTTCTAAGATTTCTTATGGTAGAACTTTAGATTATTGATTTAAAGACTTCTGTTTAATGCTACATATTGCCCTCAGCATAGCTTCCACTCTGTCACAAACTTTTATCTGTTAGATTTTGATTTACAAAAATGTATTTTAAATATTGTAGGAATTTCTATTTTAAGAATCCCGGACTGCTTAAAGGGCCTTCATTTGTGTGTTTGTTTTCTGTTGTTCTTGATGATGTCAGATTACGCTCCAAAAGGTCAAAAGCCGTTACTCAGAATGAAGAAAACACATCAAATGTATTTGTGGATCTGAGAAAAGACTGGAAAGCAGAACGGTGGTGTTATACACAGATAAAATTGACTGTGTTTTACAGAGAAGTTAAAAGAGGAAGAATGTGGAAGAGGGCTCGTTTAATTGGAAGAAAATTCCTGGAAAGAGGACACACTTGCTTCATCTCACATTATTAGGACATCAAAGATTGTGGAGCGGGTGGAATGTTGCGGGTCCAGGTCCCTAATTAGAAATTATCTTGAGCTATTTGGGCCCTTTTGACTTCACCTCCGTAGGTGAGCTAACATCTTTGTAAGCATCCGGTAAATCTCTTGGAACATAGAAACAAACCATTGGCTTTGAATTTGGCTAAGAATTCCATCAGATAGCATCTGAAGTCCACCGCTAAGATGCCCTGCTCCTCTGTAATCTGTCTACCTAGTGTTTGAACTAGCCTACTTGAACAGTGTGTTAATTTATTATTTTCTTTGTCTTATAAAAACTTTCTGAATCTGTTACCTGGTTGGAACATGGAAATCTAGGTAATCTGAATCTATGTGCCTAGCTCATGGTCATTCATATTTGGCTCCAGAGTAAACTGCGTGTTATCCCCTCTGCGGTGAGAGTTGTGTTTTTGCATTGACTTTGCTAGCAGAAATGAGACTCCAAACCTAGAATCCCTCCCATCCCTCACTGGTAAAAGCTAACAGTGAGCAGGCACATGGGCCGCAAAGGCTCATTACTATTCAGCCTCCAGGCAGGAATGCACTCAACAATGTGGCACCCGTATCTGTTGTCAGAATCTCTAAATTGATTAAATTGTCAAAGAGAAAAGAAGCAATTAAGGTTTTGGCTCAATGAGTCCTTACAGCTGGACAAACCGATTTCATATAGTTACAGATATCACAAAGAAATCACAGCGGCTCCTTTCCCCAGTGAGCCCCCAGGAGTGGGACACGCTTGTTCATGCAGCAAAGCCAGCACCGCCAATTGGCCTTGCTTGTCTTCAGCTGCTTCTCTGCCTCCCATATCTCCTGCTGTTTGCGAACCTGCTGGCCTCACAGCTCCTCATATTTCATGTCCCACTGGGTGACTCCAGAGCAGTAAAGGAAAAATTCTGACACATTCTGAATTTTGTTACAGGGGTTAAGAGGGAATAGGGAACAACAGAGAGGGGTAGTTACAACTGCCGGTGAAACCAATAAAAGACCATCATATATTCCTAAATATATGTTGAAACGTTGACCTAAACCCCATCACGGACTGCCAGACCATAAACTCCAACCAATGGGAAGCAGCAATAACTTCTTATGGACAGTCATCAGATCCAAAGTCCCATGTTTGAATCGCTTTCATATGTCTTCTCTGGCCAATGTAGCTTCAGTACAAACCATTTGCTTTCTTGCCCTGATTCTTCATTATAAAAATGCTTTGGGGGATGGAAGTGTAACTCAGCTGTTGAGTGCTTGCCTAGCACATACGAGGCCCTGGATTCCATCCTCAGTACTGCCAAACAAAAACAAAATCAAACAAAACACCAAGAATGTTCTTATTTTAGGCCCATCGTTTTCCAAACAAACCTTGCTTTTGAGAATTTCTCCCAGGTCCTTGTGCTTCTGTGGCTAACATCTGCAATGGCTAAGAAACCTTTCGTTTCAGAGATCTCCGAGCTTTAGGACTTTAGCAAGGAAATGTGGGCTAGAAGGCAGCACCTTGCAAAGCACAGCTGTGAGAGTGGGGCCGCACAAGCTGTGGGAAGGTCCTGCGAAGGATGGTGCTCATCTTCCAGGTGACATAACAATGGCTTTTAAATGTCACCTTGTCACAACTTCACATCACCTGGAAACAGAACATCAATTGAGGAATGATCTAGATTAGGTTGGTCTGTGGGCAGGTGGGAAGAGAAAGATTGTGATTGCTAATTGCTGTTGGCACAGCCAGCCCTTTGTGCTCCGCACATTCACAGGCAGAGACCCCGAACTGTGTAGGAGTAAAGAAAGCTAACTGAGCATAAGCAACTGAGTACCCATGACCAACGAGTTTTAAGTTCCTGCCTTAACTTCTTCAAAGTAATGAAATGTGACCTCGAATTGTGAGCAAGGCAACCCTTTCCTCCTTATGTAGCTCTTTTTTTAAAAAAATTACAGCAACACAAATGAAACTAGAACATTAATTAGTAAATGGGATCTTTTTAAAGAGACTTTAAAAATCTTTTAGGTTTTGGTTGAAGATACACAAAGGTGAGCTAGCAGAAAAAGGAATATATAGAGGGGTGGATGAGACAGGAAGTAGTGTTAGACACATGCACCACTGAGAGGCCCCAGTGCTCTCCTGATGCTGCGTTTGGGTGTTTCCACTCCAGAGCCCATCACATGTGCACAACCCCAAAGCCAGCCAGCCTGGACATTTTAAGTATCTGAGCACTGCAAAGTACCTAGCTGTGGGGTATTTATCATAGGAGGATGTAGTTGTTAGCTGCTGTGGAAGCTTACCAAAGAAGTCATGGAGACATTTTTTTATAGATGAAATCCCTACCAGACCTCAGCAGAGGGAACCACCATCATGGCAAATGCCATACTGGACAGCGAAACCCTAAGCATCCCAGCTCAGGTGTTTTTATTGATTCAGAACTCCTCGGGTGTTCTACTGATAGCATGTGCAGATCATAAGCAATCAGACCTTCCCTACATAAATCCAACACCTGCAGACAATACAAAATGACAAGACCTATGCAGCCCCTCACCCGACAGTGCACAAAACAATTATTTTATACATAACTAAAAAATAAACTTCCCCAACAGGAGGAGAAGGACAGATTCAAAAGAAACTCCATACAAATGGCTATCTGTGGTGCTTATTAGTGTACCAAAGTGTGTGCTGGCTTCCAGACTCAGTATCCCAAAGAAATACCTGTTAGAGTCCATGCTTGCACCCTGGCTCTTCTCAGCTCTTCACACCACATCCCCTTACCCTGAACTACAGCTCATGGGATTCCCTCCCCCAACTTTCATTCCCGTATCACTCTGCCATTTCAGCCATGATCTCTTTCTCTCTCTTTTGTCTTCCTCTCCTGACCTGGTCTCTCTTGGTTTCCTTTGCCCACACCGCATTCTCTTTGTCCTTTTCTCTCTCCCCACCTCTGCACCTCTCATGGCCAAGTCCAGTCTGCTGGCCATGTTCAGTGTACTTTCCCTGCTCTGGCCTCTGCCAGATGCCTGTGGCTGTGGTACCCTCATATCTACAACAAAACATCCCCTTTAACCATACCTGGGAGCAGTCACGTCCTCAGTTTATAGAGAGAAGAGGGGAGAAGGGGGAGAGTGTGAAGAAAAAATAGGAAAGGAAGGAGGGATTGTTGGACCCCAGGGGCCCAAACCGGGACACCGCACCCCCACAGAGACTCACAGACGGGATAATCAATGCAAATAGCAAGAGGATTTATTTCCAATGCTTTGGGGTCCGCTCCCACAGATGCCTCAAGTGAGGCAGGTGGGAGTGACAAATTCCTGATAATGCTCAGTAAAGTGCACTTTCTGAGCACACTTAGCTTGAGATCATGGTTAAAGGAAGCATATGCTCATCTTAAAGCCATAGAGCACAAATTCAAGGGTAAAATGATAGTCATATTGCTTCCAGAAAGATCAATTCAGTTTAGTTCTAAGCCAAGTTTCTTCTAGGATCCCTGAAAGAATGAGTCAGCCTGGCGCTCTGGACCTGGGCTGGTGCTTCAGAAGGCTTTTAGCTGAAATAAAGACTGTAAGCCCAACACTCAGGAAGCTGAGGCAGAAGAATTGCCATAAGTTGAAGGCCAACACATACTACAGAAAGAAATCCTCTCTATCTAGCAAAGACAAATGAAAAAGAACAATTTTGAAAGGTCTGTAAGAAATAATTGATTAATGAAAAACAGAATACAATGCAATTTACATGAAAATATGGTTAGGAGAGAATAAACAACATGGAAATAAACAACAGGGATCAGAGAAAACCTAAGTGTAAACAGTAAATATTTATAAAGTAGGAGGATGAACAGAAACCCCAGGTAAGCTACCTAGTTTACAACTGATTGAAGGACCTATGAAAGCATTCTTTTCAAAGGAGACATATAATGGCCAAGAGCAAAGAGGAATGTTACTTGACAGGTCCAATGATCAGAAAAATAAAGATCAGATCCCCAATCAAGTGTACCCTACACATCCTTGTTGGGATGACCACTGTCAACAAGGCAAGTTGTTCGTGTTAGCGATCAGAAAGGGTGCTTATATTCTGTTACCGAGAATGCAAATTTGAACAGCCATTATGGAAAATGTATTCCTCAAAAAATTTAAAAGAAAGTTGTCTGTGATCTAGCCATTCCACTTTGGAAGCATATCGAAAGAAGATGAAATCTGTGTCTCAAGGAGCTACCTGCATCTTCCTGTACAGTAGAGTAATAACCTGCTTGCAGGGGATGGAAACAAGAGTGTGGTGTGCACGTACAGGAGAACATCACTCAATCATAGAAAACAAACACCTGCTATTTCTAATAACGTAGATGAAACTTGACAATATTATACTGAGGAAACCAAGAAAACACAGAAAGATAAATGCTCTATGACTACCTTCTGTGTAATCTACAACAGTCAAACTCCTAGACACAGAGGGTGGGTAGTGGCTATGGAGGTCTGAGCAGAGAAGTTCTCAGTTATGACTCACTGGTGATCTAATATACAGGAAAGGCAAAGATAAATGTGCTCATTTGAGTTGACCATCATCACACAATGTATTCAGTATCAAATCATCTAGAAAGAAGCTTCTCAGCCATGCATCTTTGGGCTGTAGAAACAATAAAACCAAGTTCTTGTTATCCTAGCAAGGAAAGACTAAAAAGCAGAAATATTGTGAGCTACTAGCGAATAATATACAGAAGATTGATTTCTTTCTATGTTTAAGTAACTTTTTAAGTAAATAAAATGAACATCACATTGTAAAATATATGGGCAACACAAAATGAAGACAAGCACATGAATCCACTAATAGCTTGATATTTCCCCATACAGCAATAAGTGTTCTAAAAATTTTATTAATGTTCTTCATATACTTAACATTGAAGTCGCATGGAGGTCGTACCATATCCATTCTGTGTGGTGAGACAGTCTGAAATGACAGTACGTCCAAATGCTGGATATTAAAGCATGCATCACAGTACAGAAATGCCATGAATCACTCAGTACCTCCCTTTGCATATTTTTGAGAGTTTTAGATTTATTTTGCTATTGGAAATTGCACTTCGATGCTCATCCTCCCACAGCCAGTCTTCCTATTTGCCCATTACTATTTCCAAGATGAAAATATTGAGTCACCGTTAACTACTCATGCATTGGTTACTAAATTCAAATTAAGGGCACATTCCATGGAACACTCTAGAAAAACAGTTTTCACTGAAAGTTCCATACATAGTGATAACATTATTTTCATAGAAACTGTAAACATTGGCATCATATTTGATTTTTAGTCTTTACTAATTCTATTTTACTGTTTAGTATTTTTGTGATGCTGGGCACATACCCCATGGCCTTATGCATGCTACTCAAGTGCTCTGCTACTAAGCCACACCTCTGCCCCCAAAATTACTAATTTTAGCAACATAAACATCAACTCATCTTAATTAAAATCCACTTTATTAAGAAACATGTTTGACATGTGTTTATATGCTTTTTTGGATTTTGTTTCCTTGGCCTCTCATATTTCATATTTTTGTTAAACTTATTTCTGTAGTTGCACATAACTTTCTTTTAAACTGGTCACTTTCTTCTTGTCTTCGTAATCTCGGAGGAGAGTATCTTCAATATTATGACACAATGCCAAATTGTTTTATTTACCAAGTATTTCATATCACCATCTAAACATGTTATTGTCAGAATTTTAAATTGTTGAAAACGTGGTGATTTTTATTAATTTTAGTTGCATTTTCCAGTTGCTCATGATTTTAACCAATTAGTGATAAATTTATTATCTAATTGAATTTCATGAAGCTCTTTCATTTTTTAAATGAGCTGATTATTTTACTGGCATTTTTCTGTATGCTTTTATAATTACATGCTACAAATTCCGTGAGTAGTTATGTATTTTAAGGCATTTATGTGTTGATAGGTAATAGTAATCTCCCTCCTCAAATTTTAAAATTCTAAACTATTTATTCATTCATGGCTTCATAACTCTGGTTAGGACCTTGAATCCAATGCATACAAGGTGAGTTTGCAGCCATTGTTTCTTCTTGAAGGTGAGATTTGTTGTTCTGCTCTTACTGATGGCTCTTGTTGTGCTGTGTCCTGAGTAACTTCTCAAGTTTTAGCTCAGAGATTCCACTGTGTTCTCTCAGAGTCTTAAGTACCATATGAGAACTGAGGGTCTCAGTTCACATATACACTAATAAACAGCACAGACCAAGGAGATCTGTTCAATATGGCACACTGTAAAGAGAGACTGAGATCCAGAAATACTGTATACCCTTTTATTTCTAGCATTGACTTTGTTCACAAAAACCCGTGGTAATCACTGAAGACCTTGTTTTTCATATACGGCCTTGTTTATTTCAAAATAAGACACATTTATTTCATAGGTTGTATGTAATTGTTAAAAAAAAAAGACTCCTTGGTAAACTTTTGATATTTCTAATATCTTCTTCCGGATGGCTTATTCTTTTATTCACCCTGACATGTATGGACTCATTTATTTCTGGAAGACTTAAGTCTCCACAAATTCTCTGAGGCCTGGATCTAGGCCTCCTTACACTGAAAAGGTATATCTGGTTCTTGGTGTTGGTGGTGGTAGCTGGTAAGACTTGGATTTACAGTCTAAATTAATTGTACATAGTAATAGATTTCATCTGTTTTCACCAAACATCTACTGGTCTCATCAATTAATTTTAAATTGTCAAGCTCTTAACCTCAGCATTTCTCAGCACCACCAGAAGATGTAAATTTTCTTCCCTTGCTTATGAGAACTGGCTTGATTAGAAAGGAGCAAGAGAGTGTTTTCCTCCTTCCTCCAGAGACAGAGCTCAGGAAGGAGATTTGATGCAATTCTCCTTATGTTCCTTTTTCTGCTGTGGTTTCATCTTTCGCCTTTATAAGTTTACTGTCATCACTGAAATCCTCACACACCCTGTGAGACCTTTTGAGGTTCTCATTAATCAAAATTAGGACTGACTTTTAGAAAAGTGCATTTCTCATATTCCCCCTGTTGTTGAGTCAGACTAGTCTCCCAAATAATATATTGCTCTATAAAAGACTGACATTTTTTCTTTTTAATGAAAATAGATTTTTTCATACAATATATTTTGATTACTGTTTCTCCTTTCCCAGCTCCTCCCAGTTAATCCTCTCTTCCCCTGCTATCTTAATCCACACCCTTTCTGTCTCTCCTTAGACAACAAATAGACACAAAAGGAATAATAATAAAATGAAGTAAAATAATATAAAACCAATATAAACAAATCAGAATACGACTACACAAACAGGAAAAAAGAAGTCAAAGAAAAAGTTCAAGAAACACATATAAATGCAGAAACACACATTCTCACATACAGGGATCCCATAAAAACACAAAACTGGAAGCTGTTACAACATTATCAGACAAAGAAGCTCCAAAGTTGCCATTAAGTCTGTGTCTGCATTAACTGCTGGGCACAGGGCCTACTTTTAGAGTGATTTGTTTACCCCAGTGAGACTCCCTTTGTTTGCAAATGGTTAACAATCCGAGGTAGCTTTTGGGTTAGACATGGGGGAGTGTGTCCACTTTGTCTCTCAGCTCTAGGACCCCAATGATGCAGACCTGTGCAGGCCCTGGCATGATGCCAGTCTCTGTGTGGTCATATGTTTGCCCTCCATCTCTCTGGCTCTTAAACTCTTTCTTCCTCCTCTTTTGAAGAGTTCCTTGAGTTCCTTGAGGGGAGGGAATCGATAGAGACATCACATTTAGGGCTGAGAATTTCAAGGTTTCTCACTCTGCACTTTGTTTGGCTGTATTTGTCTCTGTATTTGTTCCTATCTACTGCAGGAGGAAGTTTCTCTGATGATGGCTGAAAAAAGCATGGATCTGTGAGTATAGCAGAATATTGTGGGGAGTCATTTTATTGCTACATACCGTTAGCAGAACAGTAGTGTTTGATTGTCCCCCGAGGCTGCTGACCTATCTAGTCTCAGGTTCTTTGAGATTTGGAGATGAATTCCATCTCATGCAGTGGGCCTTAAATCCAATTAGATATTGGTGCTTACTCCCACAAGCTTTGTGCCACTACTGCACCAGGATATCTTACAGGTAGGTCACCACTGTACATTGACGGGTGTGTGGCTGGGTTAGTGTTTATCTTTTGCCTTTGGTAGCATGCAAGGTATGAGGAACACTATTTGATAGGGACAGTGGCGACAAGTAGGCACCAGCTGAGCCTCTCCATGATCAGTGAGTTGTGTAGGTGTTGTCTTTGGAAACAGGGTCTTACTATCAGTTTGTAGAGAGCAACTAAATGCCTCTGAATACTCCGGGTTTCTTGGGGTTTCTATGGGGCCACTTTGGCCAAAAAATAGTTAGATGTAACTCATTCCTGATACTGGTAGCTTCATCTGGTGACAAGTGATGGCCAGTTAGGAGCTCTGTCTCCTATTATTTGGCAAGTTCATTTTAGGGAGCTTCTACTGCATTATGTTTCCATATGGCCCCTCAAATGGCCTTTATATTATAGACCTGTCCTTCCTCATATTCACTTACCCACTCCCCTCTTCCCTCCCGTGATCCTCCCTTTCCAGTCACCTCACCCTATTCACCTGTAACTATCCATTTTATTTCCCCTTTCTAAGGAGATCCATCCCTCTCCTGTAGTCCCTTAACCTACACTGAACCTCTGTGGTTATATGGATTATAGCTTGTTTATCAATGACTTAACAGCTAGTATCCACATATATGCAAATACATTCCACATTTGTCTTTCTATGTTTGGGTTACTTCATTCAGGATAGTTGTTTGTTTATTTGCTTGTTTGTTTGTTTTTGATCCATCCATTTACTTGTATTTTTCATTTTAAATGACTGAGTAATATTCCATTGTGTAAATGTACCACATTTTATTTATCCATTCCTCCATTAACAAACATTTAGATTGTTTCCAATTTTTGCTTATGATGAATAGAGCAGCAATGAACATGGTGTTCACTGAACATGAACAAGTGTCTCTGTAGTAAGATATAGAGTCTTTTGGTTATATACCCAAGAGTGGTACAGCTGGATCTTGAGGTAGATAGATTCCCATCTTCCTGAGAAACGATAACACTGATTTCCATAGTGGCTGTACAAGCTTGCACTCCCACCAGCAATGGATGAGTGTTTCTCTTACTTCACTTCCTTGCCAGCATGAGATGTCTTTTTGTTTTATTGATCTTGGCCACTCTGACTGGTATAAGACGAAATCTTAAGGTAGTTTGACTAGCATTTCCCTGATGCCTAAGGATGATGAACCGAAGTACAAAAGTGTTTCTCAGCCATTTATGTGTCCTCTTTTGAGAATTCTCTGTTTAGATCTATAACCAATTTTTTTTTTTTTTGGTTTTTTGAGATACAGTTTCTCTTTTGTAACTGTAGCTGTCCTGGAACTCAGTCTGTAGACCAGACTGGCCTTGAACTTATAGCGATCTGCCTGCCTCTTCCTCCTGAGTGCTGGGGTTAAAGACCTGAGCCTCCACCGCCAGGCAGCATAACCAAATTTTTTAATTGGGTTATTTGTTTTCCTGATAACCGTTTTTTTTTTAGTTCTTTATATTTTATGTGTAACATATAATAATATATTTTATATGCAACACATAAAATACAATATAATAAAAACATTGGAATTGGACAAAACAAACTGAAAGAAAAGAGCCCAAGAAGAGATGCAGAACTAGAGACCACACTCATTCTTACCCTCAGGAATCCCATTCAGACACTCTGTATGCCATAATATGGACAGAGAAGCTGGTGCAAACCCAGGCAAGTCCTGTGCTTGCTTCTTCAGTCTCTGTGAGTTTATACGAGCTTAGCTCATGTTGATTAGAGAATCTTGCTTTCTTGGTGACCTCCATCTCCTCTGGCTCTTACACTCTTCCCACCTCTTCTTCCTTGGGGTTCTCTGAGCCCTGAGGGGAGAAATTTGATGAAGACATCCCATTTAGGGCTGGATGTTCCAAGGTGTCTCTCTCTCTCTCTCTCTCTCTCTCTCTCTCTCTCTCTCTCTCTCTCTCTCATAATGATGTCTGGCTGTGCATCTCTCTATTTGTTCCCATCTGCTGCAGGCGGAATATTCTCTGATGATGGCTGAGCAAGGCACTGATCTCTGAATATAGCAGAATGTCATTAGGAGTCATTTTTTATATTTTTTTTTACCAGTAGTGTTTGGTTTTGCCCTCGGTCCCTGTGTTATCTGGTCTCTGGTTCTTGGTCACCTAAGCAGTGGGAATGGGTTCTTTCTCAGGAAGCAGGCCTTAAGTCAAATCAGATATTGGTTGCTACCATTCCCCTAGCATGTCTTGCAAGCAGTACACCATTGGTGTTTGTGACTGGCTTGGTGTTTGCACTTCTCTTTTGGTAGCACGCAGAGTACTTTCCTGTACAAGAGACACTAGAAGGTAGGGGTGACTTATTTGTTCTAACTAGTTCTAACTAGGCATTAGCTTGACTTCTCTATGTTCAATGAGTTGTGTAGCTGTTGTCAATAATGTGTGAGTTTGTAGAGAGCAACCTATTGTTTTGGCAACAGCCTGTGCTGTTGGGGCTTCCCATGTATCTCCTTATATTAGGTTTCCACACAACTCCTCAAATGGTCCTTAATTTTAGCCGTCTCTCCCCATATCCCTTCCCTCACCCCTTCTCCCCTTCCCCACCCCAGTCTGCATATCCACCCATAAATATCTATACTGTGTGCCTTTTCTAACAATATCTATCTGTACCCTCGAGTCCCTTATTCTATACTTATCCTCTATGGTTCTACAGATTGCTGCATGGTTACCATTTACTTAACTGCTAATATTCACGTATAAGCAAACACATACCATATTTATCATTCTGGATATGGGTTAACTCACTCAGAATGGTTTTTTTCTAGTTCCCTCCATTTGCCTGCAAATTTCATTATGTCACTTTTTAAGAGCTGAGTAATACTTTAGTGTGTAAGTGTACATTATCTTTATTGTTTCCAATTTCTGGTTACTATGAATAGACCAGCAATGAATATGCTTGAAAAAGTGTCTCTGTGATAAGAGGAAGTGCCCTTTTGATTATATGCCCAAGAGTGATTAGCTAAATCTTGAGGTAGACCACTTCCTTCACACTGATTTCCACACGGGCTGTACAAGTTTGCACTCCCACCAGCAAAGGATGAGTGCTCTCCTTATTCCACATCCCCACATCCTCACCATAGTATACAACATGTTCTTCTAATAGATTCATGTTGCCACGTGGCGGTGGTGGTGCACACCTTTAATCTCAGCACACGCGGGCAGAGGCAGACAGACCTCTGTGAGTTCAAGGACAGCGTGGTCTACAAAGTGAGTTTCAGGTCAGCCAGAGTCACAACAGAGAAACCCTGTGTCAAAAGCAAACAAACATATATATTATACTAATACTATATGTACATACATAATATATATGTTGCAATATTATCTATATATTATTTAAATATACTCTCTTTTCTTGCATTTATTCATTTTTTTTTGGGAGAAGGGGCCGCAGCATACGTGAGAAGATCAGAATATAACTTGTGGGAATCAGTTCTCTTCTTCCATCACGAGAAATCTTGGGATTAAACCCAAGTCTTCCGACTTTGCAGCAGGCATCTTTACCCACTAAATCATCTCACTGGGTCCTTAGTAAAATAAATAAATAAATAAATAAATAAATAAATAAATAAATAAATAATATCCTTTTAATATAATTAAAGTAGGGGTAAAAATACTTTTGGCTACAGATAAAATTACTCAATACAACATAAAAACTGACAAACCTTTAATTTACAAATAAAAATTAGATTTTAAAATAATAATATATTTATCAGTATAATTCTCTTTCACTTAGAACATACATGTTCAATAAAATGCAAACTCATGGTTTTACTAGTATAAATCACAGTAAACAACAAGTTCTAACTTGAACAATCACACAAACAAGACAGCCCAATGGATAGGACTTAATTACAACGTGAAAAAAAAAAACCAACTTTCACATAATTAGTTACTGCTGGATGGCTTCTCAGCAGATAATAAGACAAAATTCCAATGATAATATTTACATATTCAAATGGATAATTAAATTTCCACGTGTTCAAATCACTTTTTAAAAGGATTAACTTGATTACTAGCAAAAATGATTGATTGGCATAAATGCGCTGGAGTATACAGAGGCAACACAGATAAAAGAAAGATGTGTTAGTTTCCTGTTGCTGCTGTAACCCATTGTCACAAACACGAGGACTGAAAACAGCACAAGGTCATTATCATTTCACGCCTTCTTGTTGCTAACCCCATTCATTCGTAGAGTTCTTACAATTTAAAATGTATTGTTGTTAAAAACACTTTTCCTATTGTCTAGGTCTTGGCTGAAGCCCCAGGGTAAAGAACAAGTGGTACTGAGGGTACATATACTCAAAGGAATCCTGTGTGGTTTCCTGAAACTTGATTCGGGACATCCACACCAGTGGAAAAGGTGTGGTTTTGGAAGATATGTGGTTGTACACTTTAACAATGGCATAGTAGCACAACTCTACATTGCTAATTTGTGCCTTTCAGCAAGCAATGACTCCAAAATCCACATGTACCAAAAAGCCTTATGTCTGATATATTTGCCTTTGATATCTAGACAAACCTAATATACTATAGTTTAATTCTATTTTCCTTTTACTAAATACCATCCGCATGTTTTTGTGAAATTTGTTTGAAATCAGCCATTCTCTTAAGCATGATTCCTGTTGTGGGCCTGTTATTCCACCTGATTCACCCACTGATCTTCATCAAAGCATTACTGTCACAACTTTTCGTAGTTGGCTTTCAATACTTCCAACACCATTTTAAGGAAAGAAATAAGCCTATACAAACATTATTTCCTCTTTAGCAATTAAAACTAATCAGAGTGATAGTTCTCACTGGGAAACATGCACATCACTGCCATGGTGCTTGCTATTCAGCAAGTTTCCTGTTATTCTAATACCTTTTATGTTTAAGCATTTTGTACCTAACTTTTTATTCCAGTTTTTAGATCCATTGCTAGATTTCAAACAGATTGACAAATTCATCAGATCCCTGTCCAGTCATTAGCTGACCACTAAACTAAGTTGAAATTGAAGAGATCACATATGACTTCACCAAATTGGTTCAGGAAAGCCAGTGTGGGTCTGTCCTAGAGCTAAGAGGAAGTTGAAGTGTTCCTTGAACCCCAGAATTCTCACCCTGAGAGCAAAAGGCAATAACAAGAGAGACCTTGCCTCAAGACAAATGTGAAAGACGATAACCAACTCCACAAAGTTGTCCTCTGACCTCTACACACATGGCATGTGTGTACCTCTACACACGCAAATAAGTAAAATATTTCAATTTATTCACAACTGCAGTGTCTCTCTCACTCTCTAAGGGTTAATCAATGTACTTACTGACAAAGATGTTCGAGAATTCCTACATAGAATCACCATTACCCAGCCAGAGAATAGCATGGTTTCTTAGGAAATATCCTGGTGGCATCGCCAGAATGGGGCTAATAGAAATCTGGCCACCCAGGCATTAAAATTACACATATTCACTAAAAAGAAAAAACTACTTTCATGAATGCTCTATATCAATGTGTCATGCCACATACATCATTTATCGTGTCCTGGGCTGCAAATATTTCCTTTCTACTCTTTTTGCTTGCTTATTCTTTCTTCTCTTAGTTCATTTTCTTTCTCTATTGCAATTTTTAACTTCTCTTGTGCTCTCACATGTATTTTTTTTAATTAGAGAAATGTAAGTTAAATCAGTGTCCTATTGCCAGTGGTGTGTAAGATGATTTTATAGGTATTTACTTATATAATATTTAATGGTAATTATGTAATAAATATGTTTACCTCAACATGTTTACATAAAATGAACATCTCATTTTAACCCTGTAATTTTATAGTTAATAGTGATTAGTACAGTGCTATACAATAAATATTCATGTCTAAAAACAAGTCATTATGACAAAAACTTTTAAGCATTGTAGTAGAGATAGTATGTGGTTATAGATATGCTCTGAGTTTAGTAAAGGACTGAGATTAGGAATGCATTCTATTTGCTGTTGTTAAAGATGGCAGATTGACTTTCACCATGAAAATTACCAAATGCAGTGGCATTTGTTTTACCCTCTATCTCTGATTCATATGTCATGTCTCTGCATCTAATCTGACAGTCACACACCGTTACAGCAAAGTAACATTGTAAGAAGTAAAAAGTAGTAAATTTGAGTATAAATGTATACCTTCCCACTTAGAAATCTTTGAACAAAGGAGTCACAATATTATAATTTTACAAGACAATTTCTAAAAGAAAGAAAAACAATGCAGTGTTTTTTAAAAGAAACAAAATTTGTTGAAATGATTCTCTTACAGCTAGGGGAGGAGGTGAATATGATCAAAACACATTGTACAAAACTCTCAAAAAACTAATAAAAGTTGGAAAAAAGTATATCTTTCTACTTGAAAAAACTATCTAAATTATTATTCAAAAATTACAATTATTTATCTTTTCTGTATATAACTAAAACAAATGTAAATTAATGAGCAAAATACACCCCCCAGGAAAAAGAGAAATGTAGTGTAGAAAGTTAATTTTAAATAAAACTCCAGAGAAAAATATACCCAGTGAATCAAAGAAGGTTTAACTAGTTAAGGTTACTAGTTAAGAACGGCATGAGCATCTTGAAATCCTGTGTGCTGGTTTACATATCTGCAGCATTTGTAAGCTGAAGGTATTAGACTTTTACATTAGTCACTTTGATTGCATTTGAACTAAACAAACTTTTCATTTTGGATCATGGTTTCAGGGGTTCCTTCTCATCCTCAGTTGGCTCCACTGCCTTCAGGACTGAGACAAGACAAATATCAAATCAGAAAGGCATGGAGAAAGAGATCAGCTCACAGAGACACAGAGGGAGGAATCAGGACAAGTTATGTCCTGTATAGGCATGTCCCTTGTGACCCCCTTTCTTCCAACTAGGCTCCACTTTCTGGTTTCCATCACCCACCAATAATGCCATCAAGCTGAGAATTAATAAGTAGATTATTCCCTGTTAGTCCGGAGCCTTCTTCATATAATCAATTCTCAATTATATTACCAATTGGAGATCAAGCCTCCAATGCGTGCCTTTTAGATAGATATTTCATATCTAAGCCATGACAAATATGATGCAAAAATCTGAGAGTAACATAATGAGAAATCATGCTGTGTAATATAGCTTGGACCTAAAACACTTCAGTTTTTCTCAGATTAAACCATTAATTCTGTATCCTGATGCTTTGAGGAAAGTGTGGATAATTTCTAGAGGTGGAACTTTTGGGATTTCTGATATACAATATTGTATCATTTGCAAGTAAGGATAATTTGATATCTTTGTATCCTATTTGCATCCCTTTAATTTCCATTGCCTTGTCTTCTTGCAGTGGAACTGGCCTAGAAGCCTCCACCCTGAGGGCCAGCTCCCATGGTATCCAAAGGTTTTGTGTAAGCTACCAAGGGAGAAAAACAATCAATAGTCCTACCTAGCATAAAACCTCCAAACCACAGAAATGACTGCACTGGCAAGATACATTCAGTGGTGCAATGGTGACATCATTATCTTAGAGATAATCAACAACTTTCTAATTAAACCTAAGGCTTCCTCAATAAGAAGGAATTTTGCCTAATATCCTAAACATAGGCAACTACCCTTGGCTGGAGAGGTCAAAAACCCCAGAAGATGTAGGACGCCATTCCAAGATGGCGCCAGCTTCCAGACAGCTTAGTAGTAAACAACAGCTTTGCACATGCGCTACAGTTGAGAACAGCTTGGCTCTTAGTGACACACCCATAGCTGGCCTGCAAAACAGTTATGCAAATGAGGTGCTGCAGAGGTAGCCTATCAGCATGAACCACGATTCCCACAGTGTATATAAGCAGCTTGCTCCTGGGGATCGGGGCCATCTTCTCTTCATTCAACTTCCTGGTTAAACTGCCTTGAGAAGGAACCGGTGGTGTCGTGTCTCTTTCCTCTCTGGTCGAGGTCGGCGCGGCACAATTGGTGGCCCGTACGGGGACATTGAAGTCCCGGGGTTCCAGAACTCTTGGCGGACAGGGCGATCGATCGGTAAGTGCCTAGGTAAGTAGGCCTAAATTCAAGTTCTCGGTAGGAGACTAAATTCAAGTTCTCGGTAGGAGACTAAATTCAAGTTCTCGGTAGGAGACTAAATTCAAGTTCTCGGTAGGAGACTAAATTCAAGTTCTCGGTAGGAGACTAAATTCAAGTTCTCGGTGGGAGACAAAACTAAAGGACCGCGGAAAGGTGATGATAGTGTATCTGTGTGTCCGTCGCGGATATACAAAACTAGACAGTGAAACCATGGGTGCCTCACCTTCCTGTCCAATGAAATTGGCTCTACAAGAACTTCTCCGCACTCTCGGAATTAAGATAAAAGATAAGATCATAGTTCAATTTTTGCAGGAGGTGGATACCATAGCTCCATGGTTTGCAGCTACAGGTAAGGTGACCATTCCAAGTTGGGATAAACTGGGAAAGGATTTAGATTTTGCCTGGGAACAAAAAACCTTAAAGGGTGGAGTGAGAAGAGTCTGGAAAAAGATACGTAGCTGTTTAGAAGATGAAGACTGCCGAGAGGCTGTACAAGCCTCTGCTGAGGCATTGGAGGCAGTGAAGGAAGCGCGCTCTGAAGGGTCATCCGTAAGCGGAAAAAAGGGGTGAAAGAGAAAAAAGCTTTATCCAGACTTAAGGGTAGAGTTACAAAAAACCGAAAGTAGTGACGATAGTATTTCGGGAGAGAGCCGCTCTAGTGATTCAGAAAGGAGCCGCTCTAGTGATTCAGAAAGGAGTTCCGAACAGGATATAGAAAAAAATAAAAAAAGGGGTTAAAAAATTATTAAACAAGATGGGGGCTCTCAGCCACAGGAAGAAAAGGGTTAATGAAAAAGGCAAGCAAAAAGAGGCAGGAGGGGGTGCAGCTCACCCGCTCTTGAGATAACAGTCCTATGGCCCTGCTGAGGCACGAGGGGGTGGAACGCACCCACTCTTGAGATAACAGCTAAAACTATCAACTCGGTAGTGACACAAACAGCCACTGCCTTGACAACACAGGAGAAAATTAATGCCCATCTTGCTTCAGGCATTCTATTAGTCAACCAGAGAGTTGATATTATACAAGAACAATTAGATGAACTTTATAATATCGTGCAAATGTCATGTGTCTCCTCTCTTAAAGGATTGTGCATTACTCCTTTGCATGTTAACCATTCTCAGTTTATCAATCAGAGTCGTCAACTGTCGGAATACCTTAAAGGAAATTGGTCACAACAGGCGGAACGGATGACCAGAGATTTACTCTCTCAGATTGCCAACCTGAATGGAACTCGAGTGGATCCCATCACCCTTGGAGACTTCACCTCCCGGATTGCTAATGCCTTCTCCTTCTTTAAAGAGTGGGTGGGGATGTTTTTATTTGGGGCTGTGTTTCTTGCTGGTAGTCTACTCTGCATTTGGCTGCTGTGTAAGCTCAAGAGGAGCCATGATAGACATAAGACTGTTGTTTACCAAGCACTGGCTGCCCTAGATAAGGGAGAATCTCCCCAATGTTGGCTAGCCGCCTTACAAGACAATCAAGACATTTAATTGCAGCCAGGGAGTCAAGTGGGTACTTGACTAGGAGGATACATGACATATGGTCTTCCTGGAAATATACCTGATTGCATGGAGGTTTGATGACACAAAATGCCTCCCCCTGAAAAAAAAGTCATCAAGACGGGTATAGGAGGTATGGCCTATGGTGCACCGACAAGGCAAACATTCTATTACAATGTCTGTTTTCGTTCCGTATGGAATCATAAGGGATCAGGTCACTGTTTCCCCCTCTGCCTGGGACAATCCCTTGATCGAGACTGATTCCAACAAGAAGTCTGTCTCTTGATCGGGAATGTACTCTTCTTTTGTCTTTTATACAAATAAGGGGGAGATGTAGGACGCCATTCCAAGATGGCGCTGGCTTCCAGACAGCTTAGTAGTAAACAACAGCTTTGCACATGCGCTACAGTTGAGAACAGCTTGGCTCTTAGTGACACACCCATAGCTGGCCTGCAAAACAGTTATGCAAATGAGGTGCTGCAGAGGTAGCCTATCAGCATGAACCACGATTCCCACAGTGTATATAAGCAGCTTGCTCCTGGGGATCCGGGCCATCTTCTCTTCATTCAACTTCCTGATTAAACTGCCTTGAGAAGGAACCGGTGGTGTCGTGTCTCTTTCCTCGCTGGTCGAGGTCGGCGCGGCACAAGAAGAGAACACACTACTGCCATTTTTCTAAACCAACATAACTTCTAACTACATTATAGATACTTATCTTTAAACCCACAGATAAATGTTACTGTTACCTCTCATCAAAGAATCTGCTTTTTCCAACAGAGACCATTACAGAAACCCACAACTGGTCAGACTACAGAGCATGAGCACCCACGGTGTCATCCCCAGCTGATACATCTACAGCACAGTTGCTGCACACAAAGCTCCGGGGACACACTGAAGAGGGTAGGAAGATTGTAAGAACTAGAAGACCAGGACACACGCTTCGAGATAGTCTGTTCTATACATGACAGGAGTACCGTACCCATGAAATATCAAAATATGAATGACTGAACATGACCAGTCTACATGCCAATCAGGATAGGAGAAATCTCATAATGCCCCATCCCTAGATGAAAAACTCTAGGCAACCAATGGCTGCTGAGAGACTATCAGTCTTCTCCAAAGAGGAGTCCCTTATAGGTTATCCAATTCCAGGTGGTCAGTCCTAATCACATCTACACATCTAGACTTAGTGATTTTTATACATGTGTATATATACATAATAACATAATACATACATAATACATAAATGACAATTACAGAAGAGATCATCAACTTGAGGAGATATGAAAAGGGAACATGGGAAGAGTTAGAGGGGAGAGAGAGAGATGAAATGCTATAAATACAGTACTCATGTACAAAATTCCTAATTAAAACACAAAAGTAAAATTTAAATTCAAAAAATAATAAGACAAGTAGAAAAAATAAGTTCACTATTTTTTGCCACCTTTTCAATTTTAAGATAAAATATGATATCGCTTTCCCCACCTCAGCTCTTGGTATGCTTAATATTTAGCTCATATCTTCTGTGATGAAATAATAAGCAAGCTCGCATTGAAGGAGTAAAACTAAGGGAATGTTGTTTTCTCTACTTAGAGTGAAGTAATACAGGGTAGAGCTACTGCACCATTCCTATTTGTACACAGGACAAGTAAAGTTCATATATGTATGTGTGCAGACACATGGTTGTACATGACTTTTATATCTATGTAAAGCACAGCACCCACAAATGAGAGAGGAGATGGTATTTGTTCTGAGGCTGGCCTAGTTCACTTTATATCATCAGCTGGAGTTGCACCATCTCTAGCAAATAATGCAGTTTTGTTCTTCTTTAAGGCTTGAGCCCCTACTGTGCAGGGTGGTCCAATAGGCTGCTTCCACATTTGGCTTTGTTTCGTTCTGCAGCGCTGTGATCCTGCAGGAGCTTCTTGACTTCTTAGTGAGCTGTTGCTGGGCATCATCTAGCTAACACAGCATGCAACAAAACATCGTCCAAACTGTAAACTGCTGCCACGGTTCTATAGAAAGAAGTTACAGATTCTTTTCTTACTGAAATACTAGAACTTTAGAAATACTTTTCTGTTCCCACAACCCTCCTCATTAAGTCTTGAGAGTATCGTCTTCTTTTTAAGCACTTTGTTTTTAAGAATGTTACTTAATATTTTATTCTAAATTTGGGGCTCTTCTCTTTACAGTGCTTTTCTTATATTTTATTTGTTTGCATTTCTCCATAGTTTCTAATGAGCACTTTACAGTTATTATAGAGTTGTGGATTGTTACTTACAGTTCATTCATCAGAGTTGCTCTCACTGCTTTGTTGACATGATACTAAATCTGAAGATTTTCACTCTGCTCAGTAATAAGCCCTGGTGCTGGAAATTTTCCACTGACCGCTGATTGGATTAAAGAATGCCTATTCCATTAATAAGGGACACCTTTCAGTGTATCTATGAGAGGATTTCAGGAGCACTCCAACTGAGAGGGAAGACACACCCTGAATACAGTTAGTACCACTTTACAGGCTGGGATCAAGGGCTGAATTAATTGGAAAAAGAAAAAAAGAAAGAGCCAGCTGAGCCCTAGTGTTCTCTTTTCTCTGCTTCCAGGCTAGCAAAAAGAGCAAAGCTACTGACACTATCATGCCCAACACCCCCATGATGGACTGTATCCTCAAACTACGAGCAAAATAAATCCTCCTTCCTTAAGTTGCTTTTGGTCAAGAATTTGATTACAGAATGAGAACAGTAACTGATTTTTCCTATTCGATTGGTGCAGCAACTTCCTCTAAGTCTTCAACAGAGAATTTTATCCATCCATTTAGGCTTCTTTTTTCCAACAGAAAATTAAAGCTAAATACCACACATGCTTCATTTTATTTTTGGACTTAGCTTTAACAGTTTCTCCATCTGTTTCATAACTGAACCTTACTTATATTGTCTAGTTTCTGTCTATCTGAAATTAAATTTAGAAATAAAAGTAAAGGCTATCTACTTGCTATTGAGGTGCACTCATTTTAACATTAAAGTGAATTAGTATTAACTTACTTCAAAAATTAGAAACGTTTAATGACCCTCACGAAATAATGTAAAGACACTCTGGGGAGCTGCAAAGTCACTTCTCTAAGCAGTATTTGTGTAGAAACTTGAAAAATTAAAAGATTGATTTTTTTAAAAAATGATAGTTTTTCAATCAGAAGGAGAGACACATAAAATTGCAGCAGCATGCTGAGTAATGAGAAACACTGTCAATAAAGAAAAATGAGATTCCTAACTTTAAAGATAGGAGGTCACCATTCAATCACATCCTCTATATAGAAGCAAAGAAAATGTGAGCTGTATACAGATTAGATTAGAGATTAGAACATATTCCAAGAGAGAAACCTTCCAGAATGCCTGCCTGCAAACTTGTCTTTGGAGTCTTCCCACGGCACCAGTGAAACTAAAATTTGATGAAAGGTTAGCAGGCACAAGAACCAAATTACAACATAAAGCAATTCAGGGAAGAAAATTAGGAGAGTCCTGAAATAAGGTTTGAAAGGAGATTTGATGGTGTGTTATACAGCGTCCAACCTCCTCCCTCTACCTGTTCTCCAGGTGCGCATCATTCCCACTGAGAATCAGTGCAGGAGAAAGACGCTAAGTCACAGTTCAGTCTCCTGAAGCATAATGCTGACCATCATTAGCCTCTGTCTCCTTCTAACCTGAGGCTTCTGTTCCTCAATACCACAGAAAGCAGAAGTGGGAGAACCCCTGCCTCAACAGAACTTCTAATGATCCCTGAGAGAGAACGCAGCAATGGTCGTGAGCCACACAAGGGAAAAAAAGACTGGCTGTGATTTGTGGCACTCTGGACCAACTGAAGTCTCATGTTTCTGAACTGCACCTGCACCTATCTCTAACAAAATATTGAAAGCACAAATGAAATTTTGAGCAGCACAGATCAGCTGGTGATACCTCATCGGACAAAAGAAATATTGGGAAACCTTGCCTCAATGCTTAAGAATTCATCTTCTCAATGATGGGTACTGGAGCCAGTGCTCATGGGTAGATTTTATTTATAAAGCAGATTGCTACATTGTATAACCACACTACATCAGCAACTCCAGGCAGCCATTTATCACTGTAAGCCTTTGGACATAAGCACGGCTACCCAAATATGTATGGCTGAAAGACAAAACAGAATGCCAAAAATGTATTGTTCTATATGAAAGGTAACACTATTTTAAAAATTCTTACTCAATGCCACTTCCTGAAACTGAGTTGCAGTTAAAGATCTCACATGTTCTTGAAATGAATATTGAATGACAAAGTACATTTTCACGCTGTTTATAATACTCTTTCATCTTAAACTGAGTAAAAGTCATTTGTTTCAGGGGGTTACTGAAAGACAGGAGATGATATTTGAATCAGCCCAGTGCAGAGGTGAGTGGGACTGAGAACTCAGGTATACTCGTGTACTTTGCTGGTCAACCAGTGTAGCCCAATCAGTGATCTTCAAGTTCATTGACACACCCTGTCTCAAAACAATGAAGTAGCAAGTGCTTTAAGGAAGACACTCAGCATCAACATCTGGCATCCACACATGTGCAAGCATACATGGACACTCACACACAGTTACAGGGAGAGGAGATAGAGAAGCTATATCATGCAAATAAGAAACTTAACAGGAGCCAAACTATACTTCCTCACCAGAAATACAGAGGACTATTTCTTGATGATCCAGAGACATATTCTGAAGGTAGTAAATTGGTAGGCAAGCAATGACACATCTTCCAAATAACTGAAGTAGAAACAAGCAGAATTAAAAGAATAAACACACAAAAATTTCAATACTTTCTCTGAAAGAAGTCTTTGGTCTAAGTCTCAAATAGTTATATGGTTATGCTTGACTTTTAATAATGCATATGTATAATATAGATATATATGAGTCAACTTAGCACATCTTTTATTATTTATCTTTTAATATGCCATGATTTTGCATAGACTTTAAATCACAGGTGGTGTGGTTGTACGGGGGCTCTTATCACACAAGGACTCAAATACTCGCATCCATTTCGAGATTGAGACTGTGTGCACGCAGCACCCTGAGATCTTGAGCTAACCTTGGGTGCAGGTGATGTCTTCAACCTCTGTAAAACTGTATATTCTCCAGTTTAAACAGCGCGTGTGGAAGCGTTGTGTCACACAATGGCTGTAAAACTGAATCAGGATCTGCTTGTCTTCCATTCTCCCATTCTTATCTCTGCCTGCAGAGTTGGTGAATGAAGGAACGGAGATGCTACAGACAAGGCATTTGACTGATAAGTGCAAATTTTAATTTATATGTAAAATATTTTTAGATTTTTTTGTGGTCATTATAAACAATTATTTCATCAGATAAAATGATCTTCTCCAGACACTAACATATCAGGTACATGCAGTGGAAAGTTCATTAACTACACTCCCTGGGGCCTTTGTTCCACTCTCATGCATTAAAGGTCTTCAAAGTTAACTCAGTCTGTGTAGGCTGCCAGCTCTTTAAAGTCTGCAGTGTTTCTTCCAGTTCCTAGAACCTTAAAAGGAGTCACAAAATGATGAGAAAACAAATAACCCAGAGAATGTCGTGAATTGCTTAAAATTCCAAAATCAGTGCATCCTGGTACCACTCATTTTGGCTAAAAAAAACAGGTTGCTGTGGGGGAAAGTTGATAACAGAGAGAGCAGCTGAGTCAGACCAGTGCAGCTGGCTCTGAGTGAGTCTGTGTACATGTTCTTAGCAGCTCACCTGCTTCATCCACTAGGAAGGTAAAGACCATGAAGTCAACCTCTAAGTGACAGAATATTTCTGTAGTAGTTAGCTGCTGTTGTGGCTCAGCAAGGAAGACACAGAGGAATTTCCATAGACTCAAACCCTGCCAAGCCTCAGCAGAGGGAACCACCATCATGGCCAGCACCATACTGGACAGTGGAGCCCTAGCATCCCAGCTCAGGTGTTTTTATTGACACAGAACTCCTCGGGTGTTCTACTGATAGCAGATCATGACCAATCAAACACCCCCTACATAAATCTAACACCTGCATTCTATACAAAATACCAAGGTCAGCTGCCCCTCACCAACAGTGCACAAACAATTATTTTGTACATTACTAAAAATAAACTTCCACAACATATTTCTGCCTCACTAATCCAGGATGATAGCTGATAATCCTGTGTCACTTCAGCTTTATGCCATCAGCCATTTTTGTTTCTTCCTGGACTATCAAGATCATCCAGGAGACTAGCGATTAATGGTACATTTTTTTTTTTTTTACACATTGACCTATCTGAGCAGCTCTAGATAGATGTGGTTTTCAACTAAGAAAGTGCATATTTTGTTTGAAGGATGACTTCTTCCACCATGCATCTATGAAAGCATACAGAAGGTATCAGGAGACAATCCTAAACCACAGGTCTGACTAATTAGTTCTCACACGTATGTTGCCAGGAGCCTTTACAAAAATAGCCCTATGGCACCATAGCTAGTTTTGAATATTAAATAGCATCTGCAAGGATGATTTGTTGTAGCAAAGACTATGAAGGAAATTTTATAGGAAGCTGTAAAGCTCTGCTCATGGTTGACAACTGTCAAATTTCTTCAAGGTGAGGTTGACTTCACGGGAGGGAGAGGAGACTGTATTCCACTCACTGCACAGGTTAATGGTCTCTTTTGGTAGCCATTTCCATAGCCATGTGTGATTGGGTGGGGCCCCAACCAGCTCATGGGTAAATTTGAGCACAATTTCACTGATTTTTTTTTAATCTTTGGAGAAGACAGGGGTAGTAGAATGCTACTGTAACAGATTTCTAACTTTTAACTGATTCCTAATTTGTAACAGACTCCCACTGTGCCTTTTACCCTTTAGCTCAGGGAAGATAGAAAGAAAGAAATCTTCACCACTTTTGCAGGCAGCCTTGAAAGAGAGAAAGATAGAAAAAAAATAAATGTTTCCAGCCATTTTGGGGCTGTCCTTAGTTTGAATATCAGGAGCTTCAGAGAGAACTAGCATCTATCTGAGAGCAGTGAGCTAACATCTCATAAACCAACCCACCAACTGCCAACAGCCAACTGCCCACACTCTCCTTTAAATTCCAAGCAAAGTTCCTGGAAGGCCAAGTGTTGTGCAACCATAAGGAAAGCAGCACAGGTCAAAAAAAACATACTCAAAACATCCTGTGATATTTCCCCCTATTACTAAACCATAAGCTGTACAATACTGATTATTTTTTCTTTGAGGTCTTCTGCTAGGCCATCTCTTCTCCTTTCTGAAGTTTATACTTAGCAATCATACATGACAGATTACTAAAAGAAGGTGAGAAGCCAGCTGTGCTTTTGTGACGGTCTTCCATGAAAGACATCTGTGGTGGTTTCTCAAAAGATGTGAGGTTGTTTACATCAGTCCTCTCTTTCTCTGAAGCTTTTCTACTTTTTGGCAGATGTCAAATGTCTCTATCTTGTGACACTTTGCATTAAAATTGAGGGACATTTTACCCTTTTAATGGCAATGCACACAAGACAGGATTTTTATTTCCTGTGTCAAGACTAGTAGAATACACTATTTTATGGTTCTGGATCTCAAAATCATACTGTTTCTTGGGGGCTGAATGTGGTTTGAGCTGTTCACCTTTGCAGGTGGGCAAGAAGTTAGCTTACTTGATGAGCCATTAGCACGTGTGGATCCATGTGCTATAGGGATCTTCAAGTTTCAAGAAACTCGTGTTCACTGATATTATCAAAGGCAACGGTCTCCCTCAATGTTTTGTCCACTGACTCCTTTGCATAGAGACAGCCCATTCCCTTGAATGCTTGGAACTTTGGCTTTAAGGTGTTTTCCTCTGGTTTCTGTTTGCTGTGGTTTTTTTCCTCTAAGAGGTAGATCACCGTCTCCTCAGGACTAATGTACTGTCAGTGATTGTACAGGTCATGGGAAGTCTTGGAACTGTTGGAAGTTGTGTCATATTTACACTGGTTGGCATTTTGTGGACCATTACTCTCATTATCTCTTCCTGGAACCTTCTGATGACTGCTAGCCAACTGTTCCAAATCAGCCAAAGTGAAATTCACACTGGGACAGGTTTTTATCAAGGTTTTATATTCTTCATCTTCCTTGGGTTCCTCATTGTCACTGGTGTTGGAATCAGGTGGAAATCTAGGATTAAGAAACTTTACTCCACGACCCAGGGATGATACTTTGTTGCTTTTAGTTTTTGTATTTTAATACAATCATTAGAAGGCTCTATCTTTCTAAAAGAACTTGGTTAAGGTATTCAGGAGATATTCCTGGCTCAAAACTAATCTTTATCAGTTTCAATGGTACCCACAATTTTTCATTTCCACTGAGAATATAGGTAGACCCCCTACCCCAGTGCAACACATGTCCTGATTTCCATTCAGATGTTAATACATCTTTATAATATATGGGTTGATTAAATTCTGCAATTCTTTCTATTGTCCAATGTCTCTCAGCGGATGTTATTCCTGTCTCATTAACATTCAGGAAATTTAAAGTTAGTAGGACACTATGGAGTCCATCTCTGGGGATCTTTGTTATTCCTTTTTGTCTTTCAAGAATTTTCCTTTAATGTTTGATTAGATCTCTCTACAACTGCTTGTCCTATAGGATTGTGTGGCATACCAGGAATATGTTTTATGCCATAGTATGCAATTTTTTTTCATTTTGCTGGAGACATATGCAGAGGCATTGTCTGGCTTGATTTGTAAAGGTATGCCCATAATAGCTATTACTTCCAGTAAATGTGTAATTATAGAATCAGCCTTTTCAGAATTCAGGGTAGAAGTCCATTGAAATCCTGAATAAGTATCAATAGTATGGTGTACAAACTTTAGTTTTCCCAATTCTGCAACACAGAAAAACATCCATCTGCCAGATTTCCCTCCTTTAGTACCCTTTGGTTTACTTCTAGCAAGCAATGGATCTTGATTATCCTCTCTCTGCATAAGAATCCCAGGAGGGGAACATTTTGAATGAAAGATGACCAAAATACATCTCAGATGAGGATCTATGTAATCCACATATGCATCTTTTAGTCTCTTTTCTATCAGAGCTAACTCTTGCTCTGCTGCAGTGGTTAAATGTCTTGGACTATCTAGGTTGGAGTCTCCTTGTAACATTTGAAACAAATTACTTAACTCTTGTGTAGTTAATTAAACTGTGTGTCTTACTCATAATAGTTTTTAGAAATCATTAAGAGTTCATAACTGATCTCTTCTGATCCAGAGAGAACCAGAATCTATCTGAAAGCACTGGACTAACATCTCACAAACCAACTACCAACTGCAAACTGCCAACTGCCTTGCTCTCCTTTAAATTCTAAGGAACATTCCCAGAAATCCAAGTACCATGCAACTGTAAGCAATGCTACACAGAACAAAAAACTTCTTCAGAAGTTCCTACTACAAATAGGGTAATAAATGGGATTGCAATGGGATTTTAGTGATCTCCCATAGCATGAAGATTGAAAATAACAATAATCAGTGTATGCTATCACCCTGGAAATGCTTTTAAAAATCTCACAATAAGGAAATCCTAATAAACAATAGTATGCATCCAAGTACACAAACAAATCTCTTATTACCAAATACTCTAGTACTTAGGATTGCCTTGAATATATAATTTGTGATTTTTAGAAGTACACTCTCATTTCACATGGATATCAATGTGTTATAATGGGGAAAATAAATCATGATATTTTGAATTAGTCACTCTACACTCAAATTTTATCATCATTTTCCACGTAGTTAACTGAGTGTAGGAAAACATCCTCACATTTATTTGAATTTCATAATTTGTAAAGTCAGAATATTCATACATGCCTTGAAAATTTTTTAAGAATTGACAAATATAGGTAAAGTGGCAAATACACTGATCATAGAGATACACACATACGTGTGTGTGTGTGTGTGCATGTGCGTGTGCTTTTGTGTGTGTACATATATATGTATGTGTGTGCATATGTATGTGTGTATGTGTGTGTGTCTATATATGTGTGTGTGTGTGCGCATGCGTATGTGTACATATATATGTATGTGTGTGTATATGTGTGTGTGTATGTGTGTGTGTCTATATATGTGTGTGTGCGTGCATGTGTGTACATATATATGTATGTGTGTGTATGTGTGTGTGTCTATATGTGTGTGTGTGTGCGTATGTGTGTGTACATATATATGTATGTGTGTGTATATGTGTTTGTGTATGTGTGTGTGTATACATATATGTATATCAGTTTTCTCTCATTTGCATAGAATAAGCACAACATCATGTGGCTGTCTGTCCTCTCTCCTCCACATTCTATTACCCTCTACTTGATGTTCATCAACATAAAACTGCAATGCCAATATGAGCATGAGGTTTTTCTGTGATCAAGAATTCATTCATTTTATCTACATTTTGTCTCCCTGGAAAAATAAAAAATAAAAATAAACTAAAGGATAGATGCTCTTAAATGAGCAGCCCAAGATCATACGGAACTAATGAGGAAGGAAACATACAAAGACAGGATGCCCCAAACAAGATAAAGTCTCGGAGATGAATCCATAGCTCCTAAATACATCTTTCTGATATCATTCACCATTGAGTCAATTTAATTTGCTCTCCAAAATATTTAGTCTTTAGGTTAGGATGTGGTTGGGATGTGGCTCAGTTAATATAGTACTTCTACAATATTCATAAGGCCATGTGTTCAATCCCCAGTGGTGCATGAGTGGTGCATGTGTCCTACTTTGCTTTCTGTTGTTGTGATGAAACACTGACCAAAATATCTTGAGGAAGGAAAGGCTTTTTAGCATACAGAATGTAGTCTATCATCAATTGAAAGCCAAGGCAGGGACCTAAAGTAGGAAGTGAAGCAGACCATGGACAAACTCTGCTAACTGGTTAGCTTGCCCCAGCTTGCTCAGCAACCTTTCTCTACAGACCATGCCTAGTTTACTAGCAATGGCACCACCTACAGTGAACTGAGGCCTCCTAAATGAATTAGCAATTAAGAAAACGCCTCAAAGACATGGCCACAGGCCAATATGATGGAGGAATTCCTCAATAGAGTTTTCTTCTTCCCAGGTGTGGCTAGTTCACAACTGAAGTTCTGACAGCCTAGTAGCTTTTGCTATCCCAGCACTTAAGAGGTAGAAATTGCAAGATCAGAAATTCAAGGTTGCCCTATAATACATTGAAAGTTTATTCCTTAAATATTCACCGTCTTTGTTCTGTATCTCAGAAGACAATTGAGACCATTATGTCACTGAATTGAAACAGCACTGTTGTACTATAGCCAAGTCAAACTACCCTTTGATTTGTTTTTGTTTTTCAAACCACTCCTGAAAACTTTCACACGTATCTATTACCTGATTCTTCTTCCTAGATGCTTCACTAGAAAAGATAGAAGAGTAACTTGATTACTTCATCCTGCCTGGGTTGATCCTCTTCTCAACTCGTCCTGTCTTGGGGGAGACTCGGGCTTCCTTATTTTCACATTGCTTCTTGTCCTTTCTTGTTGACACTCTGTGATAGTTTCCTGTACTGTCAGTCTCACCCTCTTCTATTTAGGAACTGGTCGGTCCTCTCTCCATAACAAGATTCCTAAGCAGTCCGGACAAACAATCCCAAATCCTTATCAAGGCATGTAGAACACAGATTCCAGTTGTATCTGTAGTGTCAGTACCTGCTGTGCCTGTTATCTTTTCCATGTGGTCAGACAACTTGCCATATCTGTGTACTCTCTGAGACACCACACCTCAGTGGTTTGGTCCATGAGTGTGCCCTTCAGCTTTCTGTGCCCTCCAAAGCTCTTCTCCTTCAATCACTTCTCAAGGTTTAACTCAGGATTATGTATTTTCTGTTTTCTAAAACTTAACACTTCTGCGTGAATATCTTATGTTCCATTAATCTCTTTCGTAAAATTTATCTTAGTTTGAGATTCTCTGTCTCTCTCACTATCTCTCTTTCTTCCTCTTCTCTCTCCCTTCCTTCCCTCTTCCTTCTCTCTTTCCCTTTCCTTTTCTTTCTCTCTGTCCTTCTCTCCCTCTCCTCCACTCCCATTTCTCTTTCTCCATGAGATAACCCCTTGATGTTTGGAAATGTGTGCTTATGATATGCTTCCACAAAGTATATAGGCTGATGCTTTAAACACATCAAATACCAGTATAGATGCAGTGAACAAGTCAGTGCAAAAGGAGGTGTTATTTATTTATACACCGATTTGCTCATATGCCTAATGCCATGATTGTTTATCATACCAAGAATTAACATGGTAAGACTGACAAGCCTCTCAGTGGACATCTACTTCTTTAAAACCAACATTAGGAACATTGAAGATGGACAAACCCTAGTAGATGTATTCAGCTTGAAAACTTAAGTTGGGTCAGAATTATGTTAGAACCATAATAAGTGATCTAAATACGGTATTCACTCCTATTCTAATTTGTAGGGAAAATTCATTATAAGTCTGCATAATATACAGGCACCACCAATTCCACTTTAGCATAAAAATCACAGATCTTGTGTGTTCCACCAGGAAAAACTGCAAGCAACAGGGAAAATGAGTGATTGTAAAAGATATTTATTTCTCTTACTTGAAATTTTTTTGAGACAGGGTCTCTCTATGTGGTCTTGGCTATCCTGAAACTTTCTATTTAGACCAAGCGGACCTCAAACTCAGAGATCCTCCTGCCTCTGTCTCCTGAGTACTGATATTAAAGGTGTGTGCCACCGTATCAATCTTCTGGTGCAGAATTTATTGTATGAAACCCAGAGGCACCTGAAGACACAGCCTACATAGAGGATACAGTGCAATCTATATTTCTCAATATTATCTCTTCTATTACTTCCATTTATACCATATCTTTAAGTGTTTCTTAAAGCATAGGAAAAGCTTCGATAAAAGTAGAATGTAGGTCCTCTACTTGGATCTGCTCTAGTAAGTTGGACAAATGAGCATATTCATAAGGTCCATGAATTTCTCCTCTAAAAAAGACAGCCAAGTACCAATTCTGCCAGTACGTAACTAAGGAGACAAGGATAGTGAAACTTGCCCAAGAAAACTGTTTCACATGAACATCAACTCCTGCTTCTGTTTGTTCAAGACCTTGGAGCTAGGTTTTAGACAGTTATAAATATTTAATTAGTGTAATTAGTGTTTGAGTTCCTTCTGATTTTACCAAATTAACCCAGAATGAATGACTCAACTAGGCTAATATGACTTAAATTTTAGAGTAAATAGTTACAAAAATGTATTATAGCTATTAAGCCACAACTTATGATGAGCAATGGTGTGTTAGGTTCAAGTAATTCTGCTGCTCCTGTGACTTACCTTATCACCATCCTAAAACCAGGATGGGTGCATCCGTTCCCCAGTAGAACCCACCCATGTCCTGATAAATAAACATACTGGAAAACTCACTTTATTTGCTTCAGGAAATATTTGAATGTGGTCATTAATACTAAACTGAACAACATTATAATTTACTCTGTATAGACCATCTCTCATCTCTAGCATCTGAGTTAGGGAATTGCAAAGAAAAGTTTCCGAGATAAAACTTGACAGTCCTGGGGTTTCTTAAAGCTAAAGTTGGGGAGCTTTCCTGCTCACTGCAATTTCACCTTACAATATAATTGTTCTGGGGAAATGCCTGCTGGTGTTTTCAACCAGAGTCTCACTTCACAGTTAGAATCGACAGTTGCCCAGTTTTCTTATATTTCTCCTGTTATAGACTGTCCCAAAATCTTAGTTCATTTATATTTGATTTTTTCTGTAAATTACTTTTAAAATATTTACAAAGCTGAGTGGTAATCCTATTTATAGAGTGAACTGAGCGTATAAAAGGAACATTACCTTTATTTAAAAGAAGGTTTCATGACTGTACCATAAAATTATATGTATGTGGTCTATAAAAATATTAGCCAAAACATTACCTACTTACACAAAAACTACTCCAGATAATTGGCCTACTACAAACATTTTTTTAAAATCAAATATCATATGCAGCACAATATGCAATTATGAAAGCTATTAATTTGAACTTTCGTTTTCATAGTATTTTGTGTCTCATGAAGTTTAAGCCCTTTCTGATTTTGCACAACAGTCATCTTGTCATTCCTAAAGGGTTTCATTTTTATATCTATAGTAAAAAGCAATGGCATTTTTAAAATGAAATATATATCTTAGTGAACTTGAATAAAATAACTAGTCATTTGCTTGTTAAGTGAAGCAAAATATTAAGTGATTTATAATCAGAGTTTATATTGTACTGAGAGTCTATGGCATAAATCTTTCAATATTTGAATAATGATGAGGACAAATCATTTCCTGTGACTTCTTTATCATAGTAAAAGAAACATGATTATCCTTCAGTGATGCAAAATGATATCTATTTGTCAATTTTGACATGACAGAGCTAAGGAATGCTAGGACAAAATAACTTCCCTTCAATCATTTTAAATGTCTACATTAAGAAAAGGTAAAATGAAGAAAAATTGCCAGCCAATAGTTAAGATAACAGTAAGAACTTAAAGGCTTCTAAAAACATAATGGGAAACCTGGAGAGATGGCTGAACAGCTAAGAAGTCTTTCTGCTGCTGCCCTTTCTGAGGTCCTGAGTTCAGTTCCCAGCACCCACATTAGGCAGATGTGTGTGTGTGTGTGTGTGTGTGTGTGTGTGTGTGTGTGTGTGTGTGTGTCTGTCTGCATATGCATATATATGAATATATATGTATATATTAGAATAATACTCTTTTTCCTTAAGAATCCAAGCTAAATAAATTTATTTTTGTGATGCAGAACTTAGAAGAATAAAAGTACAAAATAGTCTCTAAATATGAATTAGGCATGTACACATAAGAAAGATAGGCCTTGTCCACAGATGATAAATATTAAATATCACAAAAACTCCATTATGTCTCAAAACAGCTTAAAATTTTAGTTAAGCAAAGTAAGTTTCCAAGCAGATGTTTTTGTGCTAACAAAAATGATTTAAAGTGATTAAGTGGAAATAAATATTTTGAAGCAGCTAAAGTAATTTTGAAACAAAAAGTTGAATTTCTCTATCCTGCAGTTAATATACTATGAAACTACAGTCACAACAGTCATGGAAATAAGAACAATATAAGAGACCAACCAAGCAGAATAGAAGAAAGCCATTTCTCTTACTAGAATATATCCATAGCTCTATCTTCATAAAATCAATTGCCATTGATTTTATATAGAATAGCAAAGGAAAATGTTAAATATTCATACAATAATACTATTTTAAATACTAGTATTGATTAATTCTGTAGTAGGCTAAGTGTTAACTGGTACTCTGTAATTGGAAAAAGTTGTATCTCAATTTGAAATTAGTGGAAGGGATTGTGAAAAGGTCTAATATAAATACTAATGCTTTGACATATCAAAAGCATAAAACTGGCCAAGAAGTGTGAAAACTTCTATGCCAAAGAGTTTATTTCACTAAGATAGAAAATGCTTACACAGAGTGGTAAGAACAGGGCAAAAACTCCAACAGAAAAACTGGCAACAGAGTAGGCAAAGAACAGGCTAAATGCTGGAAATATTCATCCCCAAGCAATATGTTTGACTTATGATAATGAAAACTTCATTAAAATCACAATGGTATGTCATATTTTAAGAAAACTAATTTTCTACTTCATGGTTGAAAGAATATAGAAAATATTTCTTATATGTATTCTAGAACATTCCATGAAGATACATACCTCATTCAAAAACTTATATTCATTGAAACTTCCCACATATTCTTCATCATTCATTTCCTCAATAAATATCATTGAGTACAATACATGCTGAAAAAGCAGTTAACACAATGGAGAAGGATGTTTTCACTAAAGTAATAGAAGAGAACACACCTGGAGAAGTAGATAGACCATGAATATACTCACTGAGAAATTATTTTGACAAAAGACTAAGAGATGAGTTGTCAATCCATGAAGATAACTCATGAAGACTGTGTCATGTAGGGGACACTCTAAATCACAGCCCCAAGACCGTTGCTATATTTATTTTTGAATAATTTTTTGTTTAACAACTTTATACATATATATTATAAAATTATATTTATTCATATATATGCATGAACATATAATTACTGTGAGGTCTCTCTCCCTCCACTTTTTCTCACCTCCATTGCATACCAACTTTCCTTATCAACATTCCTTATCAACTCCTATCCTTACAAGTCTCTTTCCTGAATTCATGAATGTTGGGTTTGTTTCTGACATATGTATTTTAACCAAGGACATCCATGTGAGCATTGAAGTGGAATTTGCCACTGGAAACTGATATGTAATCGCTAGTGGGTGCATAGCTGACAGCAATGAGCCAGTCTTGAACCTATTAGTAGCAAAAAAAAACAAAAAGTTCAACTGTGAGGGATGGGGACTCATGATGAGGAACCACTCTTCCATCTATGCCTGCCTGTTATGGGTCTGTGCTTATGTAGACTAAGTGCAATCATCCATAGCTGCGAGTTCATGATTACGATGGGTTTCTAGTGCCCAGAAAATAGCATTTTCAGCCCTTCCTGTCTTTAGGCTCTTACATTCTCTCTGTCCTCTATTTTGCAACATCCCTGAACCTAATAGAGGATTGTAAAATGTCTTATTTAGAGTAAGACTCTATCGCTTTTTCTCAGTACTTTATGTAGCCATGATTCTGCATACACCACTATTCACTGGAATAAGAGGCTTCTCTGATTAAGGCTGAGTGTATCACTCATCTGTGACTATAAGTACAGTATTTGGAAGGCAGTTTAATGCTGTGTCAATTTAGAAAGTGACCGCATTCAGTTCCTCTCTTAGACCTGTAATATTCCCCAGCATTGCTTTCTCTTTTGAGCTTTACAGTACCTTGCTTGGGGTCCCTCCTGGGGAGTAAACGTCAAATCCAATCAGCTTTGGTTACAACCATGACAGGTGTGCCAATATTTCACAAGTTATTAAAAAATCTGCAGTACTAGGGGTGGGATACCTCTTAACAAGTTATTAGTTATGAAGACTCCAGAGGACTCCAAAAGTAGCATAAGCTTTTGCCATTCCTCTTTGTTGTTCACCAGAACTAGATGATAAGATGATTTTGCTGAAGAGACCACAAACCACAGGTTCATGATGTTGATAAATCAAACTGGAAGCTAGCTGAAGGTTTCCTCCCTGCCAGATAGCTTTCATAGTATCCAAGGGTACAATGGAAGCTGCTGTTGGAGAAAATGTATCAGTGTCCTTACCCAGCTATGAACCCTGTAATTACATTTTACAACCCAGTCTTTTTACACTTTGTAAATGCTCTGGCTAACATTTTCTAAACCTTAGGCAAAATAAAAGCTAATTTCAATATTTTTCCTCTTTTTTAATAGCAATGACAGCTGACATTTAGTACATTGTATAAGATATCAGGACTAATTCCTATGAAGTAAATACTTTAATTATTACTCTTTTCATTTTTAAAAAGGAATATGGGAATAAGTTCATACAATTGCCTATGCTCTTTCAGCTAGAAATAATGGCACAGTCAATATTCAAACCCAGAGCTCCATCCTAAAGCCTGTGCCTTTAAATACTATGAGGATCAAGAAAGCACAGGCCCAATAAGACAAAGTAAATATAACAAGAGACACAAATTGATGAGAAGTGTAAACGTAGTTTTGAAAGGCAGACAATGAGTAGATGAGCATTGACTAACTAGCAAAGAGAACTTCAAAAGGTCGTATGGTAACATGGACGAGGCAGAAGAGAGGATAATCACTTGAAAAATTACAAGTCAAAATTATACTTCTAGGTCCAATTCTCCACCATCATAGATAGTGACCAGGTGACTACTCCTCAAAGTAATTGAAGAAAGATTCCATACTCTGGACAATCAAGAACAGTATCAAGTGGAAAAAATGATAAAGTAGAATTAGAGGGAAAAAAGATTGGTTTTATGGCAGGGTAACTATCATGACAGAAAGAACTCAGGGCTCTAGTGGTAGGCATGCAAAGCTACTTAACATATTGATGGACCAGAAAGCAAGACAGATCAGGACATAGGGTTTGCTATATACCTCAAAACCTACCCAGAACCCTTCAGTGACAATTTCCAGACTGTACTCACCTCCCAAATGCTCCTCAGCCTCCAAAACAGTACCTCAAAGCTGGGAACCAAGTGCTCAAATGTAGAAGCCTGTGGGTGACACTTAGCATCCAAAGGGTACCAAAACTTTTTATCAAAGTTGTTCATTTTCAGTCTATAATCATATTTATCTGTGAGGAAAAAGTTATCAACTTATATTTAAGAGTAAAACTAAAAATGCTTATAATCCTTTGTTATTCTGTAAATCACTTAGCTGCTGACACTGCAGAACCAGAGGGAGCTAAATGAGCTGAATTTCCAGTTTGAAAAATTTTGCTATATAAAAATATGAATCTATCCTCCCTTTAACTGCCTCTTCTTAGATCTTCTGTCACAGCAATGGCAATGATAACTAACACAGTCTCCAATAGAAGCAGAGGCCAAAACGAGTGAACAGGGAACATAAGCAGAGGCAGTAATGGAAAACAGGAGACAGCTTGAAAGCAGACCAGTTCTAACACATTAAAAGAGGGGAGACAATATACCATTCAAAATAAAGAGCCGAGTGCTGCTTAAGGGGGAAATAGACAAGAAAAATACCATTTTCTGGCTTCAATAATGTATGACTGATTAAAGTATGTGCTTATGTAGAATGTAATACGTTGATACATGAACACACTGCAGAGTTATCAAGCTGACCTCTCATGTTTATATATAGATGGGAGGTAAGTGTACAGACAGAAAGAAGAATGAAGCCAAATAACAACTACGACATTTCCTAAAAAGGTAATGGATTCTTAAGAAACTATTACAAAAAGAAATCAGTGTTAGAAATGTCTTTGAAGACCTAAGCTAACAGGAGACCAGACATTCTCCTTTTTTATACTTTGAACTTGAATCACAGGTCAGGAATAAGGCAGACCAGATTTTAATACAACCTGTAACAGAAGCCTCTCTAGTTCTAGTCCTTGCCCTAAGCAAAATAATGGGGACAATGTGATGGTTTGTTAATAGCCTATTTCACTCCCTAATTAGAAGGTCACATGTAAAATACTCCTTAGCCCCATACCGACTCAACTGCATGTGCATTACATTAATTCCACTTAATTTATTTAAATCTATAATACATGTCAAAGATCATACAGTATTTCATACCTGTCTTGCAGTAGAGCCATAAAACAAATTACTGAAAGGTCACCTTGGTACTAGGTTTCATTAATTTAATTATGAATTGCTTTTCCATTTACTATTGAGTGGCTAAAGTAATGCAACACCGGATGATGCTCTATAATAGTGCGCTATATTATCAAAACCTTGATTTGACAAAGTGTGCTACTCTGCTGTTCTCAATCTGACCAGCTTCATTTCACTTGCAAAATGATGAAAATAAAAATAATGCTTGACATTATTCCCATTACTTTGCAAACAGCAGCAGGTGCACAACATAGAAGGATGGAGGAAAACTTTTATTTGCTGAGATTTGCAGTCAGTTTAATGCTTCGGTCTCACATCAAAAGTTTTACTCCTTTTTTGAATGATCTAACTATGGCACGCACCTAATTCAGGACTCCTCCATTACACAGCCTCTTCATGGAAGCTGTTCTCCTTAGAGCAGAAGAATAAATTAGTATGGAAATAGCAAAGGTTCTCACAAGACTTTATTACTCAACTCTATTGCTTTCATTCTGTGACTGTCTCTATGATGTTTTCTCTCTTTGTTGCACAAGATGTAAGATTTAAATTTGATTTAGATTTTCTCTTAGTAACATTATTTTCCAGGTTAGAAGGCTATTTTGGAGAACATTCTCTGCCTTTCGTTATCACAATTTTCTTCAAAATAGAAGTGCTGGATAGAGGAAGGGGAATGGGGAATGATGCCATTACATTTTAACTAAAATAAAACAGAAGATATAAAAAAGAAGTATATATTTGTTGTTTCCACTTGCCTGTCTCTCCCCCTCCCCCTCCCCCGACTGTCTTAAGCACTCACTGATCTACCAAAGATCTCCATAGTCCCCAAAGCTACTTTTCTCAAGGTCATTAGTGAGGTCAATAGAGTTAATTTAGTGGCCAAGACTCAGTGGTGAATGCCCATAGACAGTGTTTAAGGGAGCCATTTCCCTTTTCTCTCTGCTGCAGTCCCTATGGTGTTTGCATAACTCCTCACTGCCCTGGGGGCACTGGGGTGGACATGCCATAGGCTGGCCCTTACTGGGGTGGAAATGCTCATGGACCTGAATGCCACAACAGCACCACTGTTCAATCTGTAGCATTTCTGTAGGACTTATAAACAAATAGAATGAATCTCTCTGATACTCTCCTAGACAGGCTTTTTCTTTTTCTTGAGATAGTGTCACACTGTGTAGCTGCCTGGACTTGCTCTGTAAGACAAGCTGAATCTGCTTGCCTGTGCCTCCCCAATGCTAGGGTTAAAGGTGTATGCCACCACACCTGGCTTTAGTCGTGCTTCTGAGGAAAAGAATCTGAAGTTCAAACTATGTTTGTGGACGTTGGTGACCAGTAGTGACCAAAACTGCCAAAATGAGAACCAGAGAGGAATGCAGGGAAAAAATAAACCAAAGTAAACTGAACTGATGGTGTAGGTCATTGTCTTGCCTAGCATACATGAGGTCTGGGATTCGACCCTGAGACCCACAGGAAACAAATTAATTTCATTTAATCTTCAAGTCCCAGGTAAATGTATATCATTGACATGTTCGTAGCCATGACAAGGACCAAGAGACCATGAGAAATTAGCAAAGCCTTTGCCATGGGTCAGGCTCAAAATTGGCAAAGCCGTCTTCCTCTGGTCCAAGTATTTAGAGTATTTAGAATTAACAAAGGTGTACAAAAACTAGCAACTGCAGCTTTCTCTTCCAAGACATTTGTTGCCTAAGACTACTGGACTACATTGATCTCCTATAGAGACTATCCAACCCCTCTTCCATGTGTTATACATAGTAATGTACTAAGGTTCCACATTACTGTAGTGAGTACATCTAAATCAGAGTACACCACCCACCTGACCCCAGATTTTCTGTCTGTGTGTCTGTCATTCTCTATTCCTCCTCACCACAGTCAACTTTCCAGATCCAAGCCTCTGAGTTCACAGCATAAATCAAATAGAGTATACAATGATGGGCCTGCCTGAGATCATGAGAATGTAATGAACTTGGAGACATGAGCGACATCTTCCTGCAACTCAGAGGTCCAATATGGGAAGCATCTCACATGACTTTACTAGAAAAGTATCTGTGATTTCAAAGATAAGAACGAGAGCCAGTGACTCAGAGAGTCGTGAATGTTTTACAGAGGGATGCTCTATCAGAACATCACACCATCAGTGTTTTCCAAACATCTAAAGACAGAGTAGAGGAATTACAAGAACAGGCTGGTGAAGGTACCAAAAGAATGAAAGAAGCAAGGAAAGAAGGAAGGAAGGAAAGGAGGGAGGAAAGGAGGGAGGAAGGGAGGGAGGGAGGGAGGGAGGGAGGAAGGGAGGAAGAGGGAGGAAGGAAAACAACAACACACACACACACACAAACAATTAAAAGCAAAACCAAGACCAATAGAATAATAGAGGCACAACAAGAATCTGGGTTACTGCAGGACATGTGGCCCATGGAAATAATCATTTTGGGGAGCAATTGTATATGACTGTCCCATTCTCTGTCTCCTATAAGAAGAATTGTCTCAAGATGCTGCTTTTACCACAGGGCCTCTCAAAACACTGCACTGACTTTCCACTGTGTGTGCATTGAAATGGAGACAGGTGACACTCTGGCCATACCCATTATATTTCATTGTTCCATTTTCTTTGTCTGTGACCATGAGAAATACACCCCAAACATCCACTGTATGTCAGCATTATACTAAGGAATATGGAGGTCACAAAAGATGGGTCAACTGTAGTAGATGTAGCTTGGGAGATAAATATCCCTTACCCTACCTGTATCACCCTAAAGCTAAAGTAAACTATAAATCAGTATCAAATTAAAAGTCAACTTATAAGGATTACAATCACCATAAAATTAGGGAAACAGAAAATGAGTTTATATTAAATTAATAAGCAAATTTTCGCAAAGACATTTGTTTAAGTTCATCACTTACATTATAGTTAATAACAGTTATGATGGTTTCCCTGGAGGCAAGTGATGATCTCAAAAAGTCCCTTGTCTCATGATCAGATGAATAATGTTCCTAAAATTTCACCTTGTTTTCACAGAAAAGAAAAATTAAGACATGGGGTTCCAATTCCTTGCTGTGATGAATTGGCCCAAGGACCAATTGGTTGTCAACTACTACTTCCTTTCTGGAACTCGTTATAGGATAGACAATGATTTTATATACATAGCAAATTTTATTGGGATATTAAATTAAAAACACACTCAATGATTTTTTTAAATAGTCATGCTTATAAATGAATAGACCCAGTTATGAGAAAAGATTAAAGCCCAATAATTCATCTCTGGTGTACATATGAGCATACACAATAGTCTGGGAATTACTTGATTTCTTTATTTCGGTGTGAGTGTCAATCTTACAATGGATAATTGGCTCTGCACTTGTGGTTTGAATCCATATTTTTAACCTGCCCAAATCTACAGAAATGAGCAAAGAAATACTTAGTAATGAACACTAGAAAGGTATTTTGACTCCACAGACCAGCATTTGGTAGACAAAAGCAAGCTATGGGGAATGAAGGAGAATCTGATAAAATTTAGAATCTTGAAACGGAGGAATTAGGAGCAAAGGGCAGATCCCAAGCCTCGGGGCAGTGAAGAAGACATTGCTACACCAAAACATCTTATCACACCCAACAGACCCTTCCAGAAGTCAATGTGGTAAGTAGAGCAGGAGGACCGTGACAGTAAAATGTATCAGGGACAAGTGTCAGATGGAGAAAAGAAAGAATGGCTCCTCCGTCGGTGCTTTCCTAAAAACATGGTTTGTGGATGTCTTAAAATGAGCCGTGTCTCACCTTCTATTTTCTGCAGCCACTGGGTGTTCATGCTAACAACCTGAGATGTATCCCTCTACGTTTCTCCAAAATTTCACACACAGACACAATATTTATGTTCCAAACACCAAACTATTACATATAAAACCCAGTGGATGCTGGGTTTTTTCAAACAGGTAGAATTTAGGAATTTAAGCCAAGACAGATAAACCAGGAGCTTGCTGGTATTTTCATTTGTTCTAAACCACTCAAAAAGCAGACATAGGTATGACCCACTTTGGCATATCAAAGCATGTTTTGAACAGTGAGATGATATTAGCAATTGTGGGTTGAATTGCTGCATAAACAAAATGTATATAACCCAGCATAGAATTGTTAAATTCTATATATGTATGTAGTTATTCTACATTAAAACTCCAGAGTAAATGCCAAGTTATTCACTTGTCATTTCTAGGCATAGGATTGTCCTTATTCAAGGAGTCTGTGCTCGTGTTCTGATTTATATCAGCAGACTCAGGATTAGGACAGTCTTTCAGTGCCCTTCATCAATAAGGAGAACAAACGATACAGAACCTGGTTTCCCCTCGTGGGCATTAGGCTGACAGATCTAAGCCAGAACAAATCAGTGCAGACTGGGTAAAGGCATTCATCTGAAGAACAGGCAAATTTCACTGTGAGTGGAGAAAAAGCGGTCCTCCCCCGCCCTGCTCCATGGGCTAGTTTTTAAGAAAATTTGATGCAATATGGGGCCATTTAAGAAGACACAATCTTAATCAAGAAAATGCCTCTATAAACTAGGTTGTAGGCAATTCTGTAGGGCATTTTCTTGATTAATAATTGGTGTGGGAGGACCCAATTTGTTGTGAGTGATGTCATCTCTGGGCAGGTGGTCCTGGGTGCTATAAGAAAGAAGGCCGACCAAGCCATGAGGAGCAAACCATTAAGCAGCACTCTTTCATGACATCCTGTCCCTTAAGTTCACATCCTGAATTTTCTTAGTGATAGACTACAAGCTTCAAGGTGAAATAGTCCCTTTCCTTTCCAAACTGGTCTTGGTTTTGGTGTTTTACCACAAAAGAAACCCTAATTATACACTTTAGTTAACAATGGGTTGGGAAGAAGAGGATATATACTTATCAGAAGATTCTAAACTGATTAACAAGTTTTATATCTTGTTAAGGTGTGTGTTATATTTATGTAAATTTTGCCCTAAGGCTATAGACAAAAATTCAATGGCCATATAGATATCAAGAAAATTGGATAATTGACTTAATAATTGTGAGGATTATTTAACAGCAGGTCAGATTTTGCATGAGTATCGTGACTTCCTCAAAATAATAGTAAGGTTCTTGTTTTTAAAATGAACCAGACGATAAACAGATAATTCACATTTGAAAATCACCAGCAACTGGGAGAAAACAAAGTGTTCCATATCACTATTTACGAGGAAAAAATGGTGGTAGAAATGGTTAACTGGAAATATGCCAATATGATGAAGCCTACTTATGCCCCTGTCAGTTACAGTGGCACAGTCTACTGCAGGGAAGAGGTGACCACCAGTCAAGACTCTTTTACAGCCGCAGAAACACTCAGAATTTCCTAAAATAGAGAAAATCAATATGCATTTTGCCTTTGAAAAGAAAAAGAAAAACATTTTTAGAGATGTCAGCATCTCAAATCTAAAAGAAAGCCCTCAAATACTCATGACATTAATTTGTGATAAACTAACATTGGGCTGAATTCCATGTTCTTTTGCTGGTGTGTAATTCTCAAATCTAATCCTTTTTGTTAACTTACTATCAGGCTGTCCTATTCCTATTAGTATTACTATTTAGTCAGTTTTCTCTTACCATGTCTATGGTCATCTACATGTAAAAGTGGAAAGGTTTACCTTGGCTCAGAGTTTTGTATGTTGCATTCTGTTGTAGATTTTGCCCATTGCTATGGGGCCCCTGCATCAGGACAGGAACCTACAGGAGTAACAGCTGCTCATTTCAAAGCAGCCAGAAAGTCAAGGGAGGAGAAGGACAGGCTGGGATCTTCATATGTCCTCAATAATGCACCCCAGTAACTTCACTTCCTCCTTAGGCCCTACTTCCTAAATATTCTATTACATTCCAGTACACCATGCAGCTAAGGACCAGTATTTAACATAGGATAGGCCCTTGTGGGGGATTCTAGAGCTATACAACAGCACTCTCCCTTCCTTCAAACAGTAGTTGTTCAATGCCTTAATTCCTCTGTTCTAAATAGTATTCATTCATAGTAACTAAGATCTCAAAATTAGAAAATATTTTGCAGCTCTGAAGACTATTTAACATAAGGGCTTCCCATTATAACTTTTCCATTTCTCCCAGCACTGATGACTATAAGGGCAAGCAAAAGTGAGCATATTCGCAGGAATTATCTACTAGGCCAGAGCTCATGATTTAATTATCCATGCTAGATTCAAATCATCCAACTCTCAAGCATGAAATTTAGACAGTCTTTAGAAATGTCAAGTGTTAGTCTGGTCTTTGTTGGCTCCTTCAAGTCTACCCTTACATATTCTGCATCTAGTCTTGACAATGTTTACTACATAAATAAGGTCATCACAGTCACGCTGCTTGCTATTTATTTCTACCAAGGCACTTGTTTTTCCTGTGTCTGAAGGCTTCTTGGACTGAAGTCTTAATTACAAAGATATGTGTTAGTCACTACAACAATTAGTTTACATGCAATTCAAAAGACTTAGACCCAAGTAAAGGTGCATACTGCCAAACCTGATAACATAAGTTGGACCTCTGGAATCCACATAGTGAAAGGAGAGAGCCAACTTCTGCAAATTGTACTTTCAACACAGCACATATATGTACATGTAAGCATGTACACACATGTACACACACATACACACACACACACCATGGCACATACATGTGCATATACACAAAAGAAATTTAAATGTATAATAAAAACTCTAAATTTTCAAAAAACTTTCTTCATTAGTAAAATAAATTTATCATGTAGTCTTATTCCAGAGACTTTAAAGCAGAAGACATCAAATATAAAACTATCCATATAAAAATGACTACAAAGACAAGCAAAGAATATTGGCCTTTCTCTTTCAATTTTATCAATGGTCTTCAATTTAACAATAAGTACAAATGTTTCATAGCAATGCAGAGGCTTCATAATGAAAACCATCTCCTTGACCATACTTTATGCCAATATGCCACCAGCAATGACTTTTTTACTTGGTTTTGGTTGGTTTCAAATATTATTGAAAAATATGGAATACTTACAGTTATTTGTGTCAAAATTTTATTCTCCATTGTGCTGCTAATATTTATGTAAAGATATTTGTCACTGATATACTCTCATTTTTCCTATTTATTTCTTCCAAGTATAGTTATTACTTACTTCATATTCTTTGACTGAGCTATCCTGAAATTTTATACGATACATTTAAGCCTTATTTCTACAGCATCCTGTAGATGTAGAGTACAATTGCAAACGTGCAATGACAGAATCAGCCTTTCCATAATTCAAGGCAGAAGCCCACTGAAATCCTAAATGTGCATCAATGGTATGATGTGAAAACTTCAGTTTCCTAAATTCTGCAATATGAAACATATCCATCTGCCAGATTTTATTTCTTTGGGTACCCTTAGAATTACTTCTAGCAGGTAATAGAGTTTAGTTATGCAAAGAAAAAGTAGGACATTTCTTTAATCATTTCTTTGGCTTATTGGCAAGCAATGGTAAAATTTCTCTTTACTGTTAACATGATGGATTTTTTAAATAAAATACTGAGGCTTCCAGTAAATTTCTTATTAATAATTGGTCAACCTCTTCATTCCCTTGTGGTAATGGACCACGCAGTCCCATATGAGATTGACTATGGGTGATAAATAATGAATAATTTCTGCTTTGAATTGTCTGTTGCAGTTGCATAAATGTTAATTCTGAATTGGCAGGAATAAACTCAGCAGTTATATATGTAAAACAACCCTTTCTTAATATTGAAAGTTGGTAATTATTTTGAGAGATTCAGGAAAATCTAATAAAACCATGAGTCTCATGCATACATCTCTGATTTTTGAGCTGAAGCATATGGGCTTTGAATTACTTTACTTAAATTTCTTGACTTATGACCTGCCATTCCTGATTTATTTGCATCAGTATAGAATGTAGGGGCTCACCTCTGCTGCTTTTTGTCAGATGTCTTCTGTCCTCTGAGACTCTCTGACAGATCTCTTCTGTCAGCTGAACTTGAATCCTTCTACAAACCATGCTGGTATAGCAAATGTAGATATAGTTGTAAAACGCAGTTTATTCTTTATTAATTTAATCCCTGGTCATTAGAGGGCTTCAGTCTCTATACAATCTAATCTTAAGCCTAGATATGGAAGCCTTCAGCATCCATAAAATCTAATCTTCAATATGCAAGGCTGGACCTAGAATGGTTCAGCCTCCAAGACTTAATGTTGACTGGCTCACCTGACTAGTTCCTTCTGAACTCAGAGTGCTACTGAACTCAACTGAGTCTTATGGGTGACTGTGAACTCACTCAGTGCTCTGGCTCAAACTCCTCTCTAAGCTGAATGGTTCAAACTGACTATTTCTGACTGAACTCTTCTGACTCTGACTGACTCTGGCTGACTCTTGGAACTTCTCTGACTGAACTGCTCTGCTCAACTTCACTAATTCTCACCGGTAGGTGACTCTTTCTCACAAACTCACTCTTCCTATCTGAAGGTAACTCCTTTTGAACTCTGCTTCCTGTCTCTTCTTTCTCCTCTACTTCTATTTGCTTTTGTCTTATGGATTAAGGTGTGTGCTACCACTGCCTTCTGGGTTGGATTTAAAGGTGTGGGCTACATTGGGATTAAAGGTGTATACTAAAATTCTTCCTACCCTGGAGTACCCATGCTCCCTAAACAAAAGATTAAATATTCCTCTGCAGCATCCACTTTAAAACTAACCAACAAAATGCAAACACACCAGTGTAACTCTTAATTTATCATATGATTAAAGGAAGAAAACTACTTTAAAAACTAAAATTACTAAAGTCATTGCTTTGGGCCTGCAGAATTAAGAATCTAGAAAGACGACTAAGCTACATAAAAAAGCCTTCTTTAATTTCCATTACTATATAAGCTTTGTAGTTGGAGACAAAAAATGATAAAATAAAAATGAAAAATGAGTTTATCTGACTCATCGTTTGAGTCACTGTGTGCATAACTTTTATCGTAAAATGCATGTAGCTTTATTTGACCATGTAATAATTACTTTGCCACTTTCATCTGTGCTTTTGGGTTGGCTATAAAGTCCAGGCTCACATGTTTGAGCATGTGATCTCCAGCTGCTGGCACTGTTTTGAAAGGCTATGGAAACTTAGGGATGTAGGGTCTAGATAGGTGACACTGGTTTCTAGGAGAAGACTATGACTATTATTAGTCCAGACCTGCTTCTGGCCTGCTCTCTGTTTCTTGTTCTAAGAAGATATAAACAAGTGTGTTCAGAGCACCGCCAGTATGGACGGAACTGCCTCAGCCACTGTGCCTTCCTTGTCATGATGGACTGTGTTACCTAGAAGTATAAACCAAATGAACCTCTTTTCTATTAGGCTGCTTCAGTTAGGTGCTTCATAAGAATAATAAAAGTAACTAACACACACATACACATACACACAAAGAAACAAATGTTGAAAGTTCTCCATATTCAAATTCTGAATTTAAAGTCCAATAGATTCTAAAAGTCAAGTCTAAGAAATGAAATCTATACTGTTAATGTTATAGAATATTTACTCTGCAGACAAGTGATGAATTGCACATTTTCGTCTTTAATTTCTTCATGTTCTGATTCACATCTTATTGTCCTATGACATTATTCCTCGGGAGATGTGAATAAATGTCTACTCACCTAAGACAGGGACCTGACGACAGACCAAAATAAGAACACTACCTGTCATATTCAGGGTTTCCGCTGCTGTGATGAAACACCGTAATGAAAAAGCACGTTGGGGAGGAAAGGGTTTATTGGACTTTTACTTCCACATTGTAGTTCATCACTGAAGGAAGCCAAGACAGAAACTCAAATAGGGCAGGAACCTGGAGGCAGGAGCTGATGCAGAGGCTATGGAGGGGTGCTGCATTACTGGCTTGCTTCCCATGGCTTGCTCAGCCTGCCTTCCAATAAAACCCAGGACCGCCAGCTCATGGATGGCACCACACACGATGCACTGGCCTTCCTTCATTGATCACTAATTATAAAATGCCCTACAGTTGGATCTTATGGAGGCATTTTCTCAATTGAGGTTTCTTCCTTTCATGTAACTCTAGCATGTATCAAGTTGACATAAGACTAGCCAGCACTCTACCAAAGTCCAACTGGTTGAACCAAAGAGTGTTTATTTGCAAAAGCAGAATGACTCAAAGACAGATGTGCTACCGTAATATCACTTCAGCGAATCGAAGCTGGAACCTCAAAGCTTACCACACAATATGCAGATACCTGGAAAGGTCAGAGAATGTCTCTTCCAGGCAGCTCAGCTCATCTGAGCCTCTTTAGACAGCTCAGGTGATCTCAGCAGCATTTACTGCTTCTATATCCTTAGGAGGAGGAAAGCTATGTGCACCTTGTCAGTTTCAGTGTCTTCTCCAGGCTTCTGGATTTTTCCCCACTCTTTTTATTATTTTTTGAGGGATAAAAATATTTCATAGTTGAAATTACATTGGTAAATTCAATCATTTACACTTCAGTTATAAGTAGGTATACACTTTGTTAGCAAATTAAGAACTTTCCAGATATTCCATTAAACTTCAACCATAATTCCTAAGAGACAGTACATAATTAACACAGTGAGATGCTGTGATTACACAAGGGGGGAACAGACAACTGGGCTACCGAAGAATATTTGTAGTTATATAAGCCTTTAACTAAAGAAAATAGGAATTTAATCCACACATGTATATAGTAGGCAAATTTAACTGGCTCATATTCAAATACTGCAGTGTTCTTAACAAGGGGAATTCTTCAGATATTTAAATAAAAATTTTAAACTAAAAAAGAAAAATAGTTGTGAGAATCCATTTACCAGCTTACAGCTAAAAATTAATGAGGAAGAAACAACAAAGGACAAGAGTCAATAAACTACTTCAGGTAATTCCTTTATTTGGCCCTAATGTCATATTATAAATACAATAGGGATTGTCTAATACAAAAACTATCAAGAAGGTATCCGTGAAGAGACAGAATTTTTGTGAACTGTGTTGAATGGCGAGGATGGAAAACGCTCTGAAGTCTGCTGTCCCAGGCCAGGCGACAATAGCTCTTATGGTATTTCACTGGTATACTATGCAAAATCCCATCAATGAGCACAAAGTCTCACCAATTCCCTCCTCTGACCACAGCACTCAGTATGTACCCATGCACCTATTAACTACACACTTAGGACTTGGGAGAGGTGGCACATCAGGGGACAACCTTTCAAAATTTGTTTGATATTACAATGTCTCTAAAGCCAAATTCATGAGCAAGCTCTTCAGCATCCAGCCATCTAGTATTATCTTCCTATAATTTTTTTCATACAGTCTTTGTTTGACTAGACACCATGTTGACAGCTTCAGAGGACAGGCCATCTTACACTCCTCCATAGTTTCTCCTCTTATCATCTTCTGTTATGGAGTCTTCTGTTGCATCTTTAACTGCTACTTCTGGCCCTCAGCCGGCCCACAATGGTTTCCACAACCCATTGTGCCAACCTCTGGGAAGCCAGGTAAGCCATGCTCTGGACCTCACCACAGCCAGAGGTCCCGACAGGTCCTGAAGGTGATGACCCCTCCTCCCCAGTTTTAATGACCCATCCTTTAGAACTTCCTGACTATTAGGAAACTCTTCTCCAGAGTGTAACGTTTCATTCCCCTTTAGAATTCCTTGAGCCTTGAGGAGCTTGGGTGGACTTGCCTCTCTACTTCATTTTACATTTACTCCCACTCACTTCCACTACATAGATTACTTTTGTTGTTGTTTTGGAAGTTGTCTGGTTGCTTAGGAGCGAGAATTATCTGTACTCTTGGTGCCATTTAGCTTCATTATTATTCCGTCTTCTTGATGTTTTGGGGACTTTTCCCTCTCATCTGAGTTACATTTGGAGAGTGACAGATTTGAGTCTCTCCATTTTCTGGGTTTATAACACTCTCTGCCTCTTAGCATCCATTCTTTGTCACATTGTCAAGATTTATTTTTGCAATTGGACCACACTATGCAGCCTAGTCTGCTCTCAGACTCACTAGTCCCTTACATAAGTTTCTCAAGTGTTGGGACTGCACTGTGAGCTACCACGCCTGCCTCCACATTATCAAAATGCTTCCATTCACCTCCTCTAGGCAGAGGTGTTGCCTTCCATTTTCAGGTTTATTATCTCTAATCTTTCCTAACTGGATAGTCTCCTCATTTCAGAGCAATGCCCAAAGAAGAGTTCAGAGAAAGAAGACAAGCTTTCTAAGTCCTTGAATGTATGAACAAATTTAATTTTGAAAGCACACACTACAGTATGGCAAATCTGTTTGCTTATTATGCCATGAACTTCTCCATGCCGGTGAGGTAATGGGAAGCCTAAAGACAAGGTAGGATTTGTGAATTTTCTGTTCTCTATGTAAATTTTATATTCCTTTGTATTTTGCTGTAGGGAATTTCTGAGTTCTCTGAGTGGAGGAGTTCTATCAGAAAACACCTGTTAAAAAGATGTTTCTTTTTTTTACCATCAGTTCTAGGAATTCAGTTTAACATTTTGTCACGGGTGATGTTTTCACTCCATTTTCTCAGAACCCCCTTGTAAACATGATCAATTAGAAGCTTAACTACTTGAACGTATCTTTTGTCTGGTATTTTTTGAGATTTCTTACACTTTAACATTAAAAAAGGTGGTTTTTTTTCTCTAATATTGTATGTTAACTCATATAACTCAAAACTATACATATAGTTTTTCTGTTTGATTTTCCTGATCATTACTCTCATATTTTCCTCTACGTTCTCTGGTGTGTGTCAGTGGACATGCTGTTTGTTGTATTGGTTTGGTTGGGTTTAGTGTGTTCTCTTGGGTTTGTTTGGGTGAGGGGGTTATTGTTTGTTTGTTTAGGGGATTTTTGTTTTTTTGGGGGGGTTTGGTTTTTGGGTTTTGTTTTTGTTTTGTTTCTCTGGTTTTTGGTTTTGGTTCTTTGGGGGGTTTTTTGCCCCATGATGATGCTAGGGACTGGACCCAGGTCCTCTGCAAGAACAAGTGCTTCTAACTGGTAAGGTATCTCTCCATTTCCACAATACACTCTTGAATTTTGAAAGCTACCAAGTCAGAGGTGGAGAAGACACAAATTCATTCTGTTTCTGCTGGGGTCAGTTTAGTTTTTAGTATTATTTTATGTATCTTGGTTTTTATTATTTTCAATTTTATTGTGATATATGATGAATGTTAATGATTTCTCCATATTTTAAAGTAAAAAGAAAGAAAAACTGAGCAGGAAAGGGTCCAAGGAAATGGGTTCTTTTCTGAAGACTCTGGAAAGTAGATAAGTTGATTTCATTGGGATCTGTACTGGGTTTTTAACATACAGATTGCAAGATCATAAACTTGCATTTGCTTCCAATTAATGTAGCAGCAACAGAAGGTTACTAAGTGTGTGGGTATTGAGAGTGAAATGCTGCCGGGACAGATATTTAAACGTGTGGAAGTGAGCAGAGGCTGAGACAGCATTGAGGAACAGATACAAAGGGCTAGAGGGACTTTAAAATAGACATTAGTGGAAAAAGATGTGGTTATGATCTTTCTATTGATGGCTAACAAGTGAAGAAGGAATGTGGTAGAGAAGAGACATACCTCCATAGAGACTAATCAAGTCAGAGATGGATTGCTCATAGAAAGGAGGATGTGATGGGACTCAGGAGATGAGCCACGATTACTGGACACTGTCAGCCCTTCTAGTACTCTCTACCATTGCATTTAATTATCTTCTATCTATAGGTAGAATATAGTGGATTCTCAGACTTTCATAGACCATTAATTAAAGGAGCTGAAGTGAGAGAAAGATGGTGTGCTTTTACATGCTGCTTTCTCTAGTCTTTATTCATTTGTCTCCTCCTTTCAGTATTTTGCCAACTTTCTTCAAATTTCTAGCTACTTAGAGCTGCTGGCAAGTTGCTGTGTGGGATTGTGTTCTGAAGTAATGTGAAAAGCTGAGCTTGTTAGTAATAAATTTGGATATTTAATTGAGGTTTCTAAGCAAAGTGTTAAAGGTGTGAATAGGTTTCTTCTAGCTTATCATTGAAAGTGTGAGAGGAAAGAGATAAATTGAAAGAAGACAGATAAAGAAACAACTAGGATTTAACACATTGGGGAATTCTCTGTCTATCCAGATTATAAAAGTCCATGCTCCGAAAAAATATCGTGCTTTACAGAAAAAGCTGTGGGTGTGATTGAAATTTCTTTCACTAATTCTTCAGAGAAATGATTAAATCAGAGTACTCAGCCACACAGAAGTCTGTTTGAGAAGACTGTGTATCATAGATACACCAAACCACGTAAGCAGATGTCAGCAATAAAAGGTGTAATTATGTAGCAGCTATTCGAGAAGAGGAACCTCCTGCCTGGTGATGTCAATCCAAGACATACATGAGATGCCACCAGGGACTTATCATTAAATCCTTTAAGAAAAACAAATGTCAGCCATACATTGATAGTATTGATGGAAAGGGACAAAGGTGAAATGAAAGAGAATTGTTATTTTATTTTTAATATTACAAATAATTCTAAATCCTGATTCATTTAGCCCCCTAAGTCTTCAGATGCAGATTCTATATTTTTAGAAAAAAGGATCCACAGGCAGTGTCTTCTGTTTCCATCTTTAGGTCACAGTGGCTGATGATCTCTTCCTGTGAGTAATGTTATCAGCGACTGGTCACTAGTGCCTATATTCACTAATTCATTAGGAGTTCCAAAGTAGTATGATATTTTGATCCCATCATTTTTCCATTTACTAGTTTTGGTATTTATTGCTGATCAAATAACACTTTCAGAAATGTAAAATCTTGGCTCTCTTACAAGCATATTAGGTACACATACAGGATTTTCTCATTAGTTAATGAGAAAAGTGTTACATTACTTTGGTTCTGTTGCTGTAATAAAGACCATGGGCAAAATCAACTTGGGAAGAAAAGGCTTACATATTCTATGCCACAGCCCATCATGGGGAGCCAAGGCATACATTCAAGGCAGGAACTAGAGCAGAAACCATGGACATATGCTGCCTTCTAGCTTGTTCCTCTTGACTTTCTCAGCTTGCTTTCTTATACATTCCAGGACCACCTACCCAGGGATAGCACTTCCCCTCAGTGGGCGAGGCCCTTTGACATCAATCATCAGTCAAGAAAATGGCTCACAGGCTTTCCTTCAGGCCAGTCTGATGGGGGCATTTTCTCAACTGAGGTTCCCAGATGACTCTGCCTTTTGTCCCAGTAACCAAAGAACTAACCAGCATGAGCAATAAAATACTAAAATAACATAAAGCAGATTTCAAATGTGAGAAATTTATTATCAATTTAATAACTGTATTATAGTCAATTTTCCAGATTTTACATCAAACTAGTTGGTACCTTACCTTCAGTGTTTTTTTCCAAGGGATAAGAACTTTTTGCTTAGCTACTAGATCAAAATCTACAAGATAACTAGGCATCCCCAAGGCTTAGAATCTATAATCATCAGGCAACATTACATACATTCATAAATCTTCCTAGAAGTGAAGGTCCCCTCATCAACTCTCACTACAGAGATACACATTTTGTTCAGAAGAAAAGAAGAATGGGTCAGGGATTTGCTCCAGAAAGTCCTATCCTTAACAGTCAATATGAACAAAATCAAAACAACCCATCACTATGAATATCCATTTTTTGATTAGTCAATTTAGCCTTATTAAAACTCACATCATATAGAAACATCATTTTCCTTTCATACATTATTGAATTCCTGTTTGCTTTCTAACTCACGTCCCTTAGGAAGGGGCTTCCCTAATATAGCATTGGATGAGGTTTTAAAACCAATCTTTCATCCAGCAATGGCTCATTTGCAAAATAATTTCATCACAGAACTGTGGCACATGAGCTTACAGCACAGAATGATGAATGATGTCTTCACGAAAGTGAGCTTTTCAATAAGCCATAAGATACGTGCCAATTAAAACTCAAAATATTAGCTTATTTCATATTTTTTTTTGCTGAAGTAGCTTAATCACTAGCTATTTTAAAACAATTACTTAACAAAATGGGATGTTAAGAATTTTAAAGCCATGAAAAATAATGTCCAGTTGCTCTCTTAGCCGAAAGTATTTTCTAAAAACATGAAAACTGCTACTGTTCCTTCTAACTTCTTTAGTTATTTGGAATGGGCTAGAGGTCCTTCACCTTCAGCCATTATCCTCATATGATGTACTTTCCTCGGGAGTCCCCGAGTAAGCCAATTGTCTCCATTGGTTCCTGGTGCAAAATTATTCTTCTTCAACTATTTTTGTCCTTGACATCTGAGTTCTTGGTTCAATGACTTAGATAGCACAATCTGAGATTTGATGCTCCGAGGATTCAGAGATGTCAGGCTCTTAACACAAATTCTCTGTGAGATAGTCACAGGAGTTCAAGTGACTGAGGACAAGTGACTGGCAGATAATTAAAATGGCATCATTTGTGGAATGTAGTTTTATATACTTCCGAGTTCTAAATCTCATCTATCAAAATTATATATATTTACTATATATATTACATTTACATATATTTTTTTAATCACAATACCTTATACTGAAGTTCAGCATTTGCTTCTCAGAATCTTTTAAAGCCATGTATCTGTGTTTAGACTAGTTTTCTTCGATCATTTTCAGACTATCCTCATCTTCTGTGGATCTTTCACCTTGTAGGTAATCCCACTCACTCTCATTTTTAGGTTTCCCTTCGTTAGCTCTAAATATTCAAGTACGCCAAAGCTCAGTCTTTGAATCTACTCTTGTTTCTGGCTACTTAATAATCACACCCCTGCAGAAGCTTAAGAACCATCTCCATACAGAAGATTTCCAATTTTATATGTCTAGCTTACTGTCTCTACACTTAAAGACCAAATGCAAAGGCAACTCCCTTATTCTTAGGAAAAATAACTAGATTGCATTCTTACTTAAAAACAGGTCCATAATTTATTAACTGTTACTATCCCTACCAAACAGCATGGCCATCTCCCCCTGGAATGACAAACGGCTTTCTAGATACTGCATTAGACAATCCCAGCAGAAAACGAAAGGCAAACATAGATAATTAAGAAAGGTGTAACAAGAAATACACGACTGGTATGGAGCTAACAAACAATTTTTAATTGGATTTAAGGTCTCCTGCTCTACAAGGGGAACTCACGCCTGGTACTGTAATCCTGGTCCATGATTGGTGGGGCTAAGGCCCTAGGTGGGAACACACTACTGTTATTTTAATAAATGTTCATGTTGTCAAGCTGTCTTCTAAATATTCATGTTTACCCCAGTTTATCTGTGCTGCTCTCAACCTTAGTCAGAAAAGCTTCATCTCACAGCAGGCAGTGGTTAATACAGAGACTCGTAACGCTGAGAATAAGTCACTTGGGTACTCAGCCCTTTAGATGAATCCTCTACCAAGGCTCAGAAAACACTGTAGAGGAGGGGTAGAGAGACTAGAAGAGCCAGAGGATTGAGGGGAGTGCCGTGAAACGACGTCACCTAGGAATGACACAGTCATTGCATTCACGAACTTAAAACAGTTACCTGTACAAGACCTGCACAAGATCAAGTCAGTCAAAATCCCAGCGTGGATGGGCAGGAAGCTCCTGAGGCCCCATCCAATAGTGAAGGACCTGTTGATGGGTGTTGATGACAGTTGATGGCTGCTGGTGGAGAATCATTTCTTTTTGAGGATGTTCCCACTGGAAGGTTTCTCATACTCCAGTGGATAGTCTCACACCCGTGAACACAATGGAAACATATAGGTTGCACTAATTGGACTCAGTGGGTTACATAAAAAATAGAACATGAGGTTGAGAGAGGAATGTGGTGGGAAGCAGCGACCCAGAGGTAGTTCAGAAGAAGTGAGAAATGAATATAACCTAAATACAATTTATACATGTATTAAATATTCAAATAATAAAGTATTATATATAAAACAAGAAATCAAAAGATGGTTAGGTACATGTGTGCTAGCACTACCAAGGAAACACATTATCCTTAGGCCATAGAGTCGTGGGGTGGCCTGCTGACATGGACTGTGGTCCTGATGGATGGGCATAGTCAGTAAAGACCTGAAAGAGTAATAGAAGAAGACAGGAAGACAGATTATATTCAACTCCCAACTTCCTCAGGAAGTGCTTGAAATTCAGTCTTCTACAGAAGCCAGTTAGTAAATTACACATTCATACAGTTCAGCCTCTCAAGCACAGGGCAGAGAGAAGGATGTCACATGACCATAAGCTCCCACTGATTTTCTATCTCTATCACTGTAAATGTCAGTCATTAAAATGTACCATAAGACCTGAACCAATGACCTGTACTCTGCTGCCCCTTCCCTCTGTTATTCTAATCTCTGGTGCACTTCCTTAAGTTCTAGAAGACACAATTTTGCTTTAAGAGCGCTGTAATGTTCTTTCCTTCTTCAGGTACTTAGCTCTCACAATTATCCATGTCATTAGCTTCAGGTTTCATTCATAAGCTTTCCTCGCAAATGGGCATTTGCTAACATTTGCTGGTCCTCACATCATATCCTGCATCCAGCTCCTATTCTATCTCTACCTGATATTATCGATTTATTGTTCTTTATGCCACCTAAATATCTGCGAGATGTTCAGTTTGTTGTAAACTCGTGAGGATGGAGATTGCCTTTCTCTTTGCTTCAATGCTATATTCCATCACCTAAATCAGCAATAGTTCAAGATGGAAGCTCAATAGCTCTGTTTAAAAAGTAAGCAAAACTTAGGTGTACCCATTCCTTTCCCACTTGAAATACTGGAGATTATCCACTTGTACCTCAACAATGAGCCCATGCTTCTGTACTTTGCTTTCTGTGATTTCAGAGTGTGGCAGCATATCATATGTAACACTACAGCCTGTTTGTCAACAATTAAAATGTACTAGAGCTGGCAATATGGCTTTGTAAGCAAAGATGCTTGCTTCCAAATCGGCACACCCAAGTTCAGCATCTTGGACACACGTATTTAAGGAGAGAGTCTACTAACACAAGTTGTCTTCTGACCTCCACATGCTCACTGTGGTACCTAAGCATGTGCACACAAGAATGCACACACACACACCACTAAACTAAGTAAGAAAACTTCTAAAATTAATAATAACCAAATATTTAAACAGAAAAGAGTAGGAAGAAGAAAAGTTGACCTTCACTGTGCAATTTCAATTACCAGCAGTGAGATTCTTAATGTCTTCTGGAAGACAAGCAGGCCCTTAGCTATTTAAATTCAACACATACAGCTCACAGCAAACTAGCAGAGAGTGCATCTGATGTGGGTAGTGACATAAAGGAGAATTAATGGGAAAAATGTGTTCCATCACTTCAAACATGATCATATGCTCTGGGGACCTACAGTACATCAGCAGCAGAGCCAAGAACTCAGTTACAGTCCCCGGCATGCTGGTCTGTCTCTGTTTAGGAAACCAATTTGCCTTCTTGTTGGGAAGACGATTGTGACATTTGTTTATCTAAAGATGCTGTATTATAAATACTGCTCAAATAAACTCGAGTGATTTCAATGTAGACATACAAATAAGAGCTATTACCAACAGCACATGGTACCGAAGCTGAATAAAATCTTGTGCTTTGCTTCCCCCATGTGCATGGTACTGAGAAGAAAATAATGTAAAGAGAGATTAAATTAGATGTCCTCAATTTCAGAGTAGAAAAGGAAGATGCTTTTGCATATAATGTCCCATTTTGAAAATACATCTCAGTTTGGAAGTGTAATTATAATGGAAAATAAGATGTGCTTAAATTAAATGTCAAAAATAAATCCAAGCTTTAAATATATTTACCAGTTACTACAATAGTTAAATTATTATAATTTCCAACTTATACAGAACAAAAAGAAATTGACTTTGTATCCCTTTTTATCAAGTATTCAAATATAAATTTTTAAAAATGGTAGGGTTTATATGTATTCTTATTTCTGACCAACACATATCAATTATTGATTAAATAGCTCCTACTTATCAGGATAATCCGTCTTTGGTTTATAAATAGAGATACTCAACCTTTAAAAATAGGGACACAATACTCCTTTGTATGCTTCTGAATTGTCTAAATGAAGAATTCCAATATAAGTCACAAAAATGAATCAGAATTGGATAAAAAGAAAAAGTAACAGTGTTCCTTAAGGTTAAACTACCTATTTAAATATCTATGCCAGCTGACTGAGAGATATTGAAACTGGACAACTTATCAGCCACGTTAGATTTGCATACACAGAGACATACAGACAAACAGACACACACACAGGCACACATACACTCACACACACACACACAGAAATATTCTTTTACACACAAACACAGTCACACACAGACAAAGGAACACAGACATACATTCATAGACACACATATAGATACATACACATTAATACATATGTGGAGAGAGGAACACACACATGAGAATTTAAAACTTGGGGCCCTTGTGAGGGAAAAGTCACAACCTTACTGTGAATTATATTCATAAGAATATTTGTTTTGGTCATAGAGCATCAAAATTTTCTTAGCCAAAAAAACTATATATATATATATATATATATATATATATATATATATATATATATATATATCAAATTAACCTGAATCTTCTCAAAACAATAAAACCAAATAATGAACTTAAATCAGAGTACAAACCTTTGTTGCTGCCTGACCCAGATATAACTTTCTTTACTGTCTTTCTCATTTCCCAGGGTAGCTGCTCAGTGGTTAAATCTCTGCTCAAATATTCTGCTCATATCACCTCGTTCTTAGCACAGAAAGATGCATATAATTTCAAAAGCCTTCCAACCTCCTTACGTTAAGCTACTCATCTGCGCTAACACTGATCAGTGTCTCAGTGTTCAGAAGGGAGGTTTGGGCTGGGGGTGTCTGTCTTAGATCTCAATTCTACCTCTGTTTCCTCATCTGACAGATGGCAGCTGTCGTTGGGTTCCAGTTCAAGGACATAGGAAGGAGTCTGACATATGTCTGGAGCTCATCTAGCTCAAGTGTTGGAATTAGGAGAGATGAACCACATGACTCCTCGGTAAAACCTTCCCTAAAATCAATCCTCACTGAGGGTGTAGTGACACAGATATGAGACAAATAACATCTGGCTCCAGGGAGAACCTCAAGCTACCGGTGGTAGCTTCCATTGGGTTTCTTTTCTTTACACACATGCTTTTGTATGAAAGTAAGCTGGAGCGCTAAACACGTGTGGTCTGGTCAGCTCATAGAGGATCTTTGCTTTCATGGTTTTTTATAGTTTTATTCTTGGCTAAGAGCTCAGGCAACTGATCTTTCCGTCTGACTTCTCTCACAGAGCCCTGATACCACAGCCAGTTAACCTGCTCCCTGTGTGCCTTCTACTCCAGTCCCCACACTTGGTATCTCCACTTCGTAGTAGACATCTTTATTACTGGCACTTTACCCAGAGGCAGAATGTTGGGGATGTTGTAACCCAACTGCATGCTCCTGTTACAGTCTAAATGCACCTATGTCGGGTTGCTTCTGTCATTCCCACATTTGGAAGACTGTAAGAGTGTCCCACCTCTGAATGTTCCACCCCTTGTCGTACTGTCGCATTTCTTCCTACTCAAACCACCTCACACATGTTCACATCCAGCTGTTGCTTCTACCTTCACAATAAACAATTGCAACTCTAGAGTTTCAGTTTTCTTATCAATTAATGGATGTAGGTAATATATATTGAGATAGATAACAGGAAAGATGAACATATACGTGCATTTCTTTATCTATATGTTTGAAATATCCATTATTTCACATCAAATTGGAAGAATATACTCTGAAAACACTTAAATCTGCTGGGTTTTAAACATGTGAAGCATATACATAGACCTCACAGGAAACAATTGAAATAAAATCTAGTACCATGGAAAACAAATAGTAAGTGTAACCCAACTAATGAAACAAAAATGATTTTTAAGGGGACTTAAATACATTATAAATATATAAATTTAAGAAGAATGTTAGAAATAATGAAATTGCTGAGTCTTTACATTACTTCTTCTTTACACAGTTACTTCTCTACATAGAAAAACAATGGGCTTCGCAGTATCACTTCCACAGTAAAAGCAGGACCTACTAACATATCCTGGTATAGAGCAAAGCCTGGAAAGATGAATTAAAACCGGAAATTCCCTGAAACAAGACAGAAATTTCTGCAGGGAAATCCCTGTATCTGTACAATCATGCAAACTCGAGCACAGACTAAGATGAGCCACAGAATATTCAAGGCAAGTACTGTGCCTTGATCACATTAATTACTGCAGACTATCTGAACAGTCATCACGATATTTTACACTAAGATTTTCGCCTTTTTGAAAGACTGTTAACTGGTTCATCAGAAAACTTCAGTCGACATGTCTGAGTTCACACTGTTCTGGTGGGCAGAGACCTGGGAGGGGGGTGGGAGGAAGCACGGAGGACACATGGCAGGAGAAGGTGCTTTCACTTCAGTATGCCAACTTACTTCATAATGAGTATGAATAAAAGAATTCCTATTCTGTTCATCACCATTTCTATGAACTTCAGTGCACGAGAGCAAAAATTTTGATACCCCAAAGAACTGCAGAAAGATGTTAAACCTAAAAATGTCCCCAGGGTGGATGATGGTGGTGCTTTTATTTTAAATTTCAAATCACTTTGGTTATTGTTATGATAAATTTTAAATATTAGCTATATTTTAAGAGATTGTTTTGTTTTCTGTATATTTTTATTGAAAAAAAATGTTCTTTTGGCATAAGTTCACCTTAAGCAAATCATTTCTTACACATAGTTTGAATTAAAACCCATTGGATTGCTGAGAGGTGGTGGCGCTCACCTTTAATCCCAGCACTCGGGTACAGAGGCAGGCAGATCTCTAAGAGTCTGAGGCCAGCGTGGTCTACAGAGCGAGTTCCAGGCCAGCCAGAGTTACAACAGAAAAACCTGTTTAAAAAAAAAAGAAAAAGAAAGAAAGGAAGGAAGGAAGGAAGGAAGGAAGGAAGGAAGGAAGGAAGGAAGGAAAGAAGGAGAAAAAAGAAAGAAATCCATTAGGTGTCTTCATTCAATCGTATCCTACCCTCACTCTTCACAAATGACCATGCATTGGATTTTGACACTTTCCCTTCCTCTAACTCTTATTACACACGCAGTCTCCATAGATACAATGGCGTGTTTGTCTCCACCTTTATATCATTGGCATTGTGTTGTATGTATGGTTTTGTAGCAACATTTTACATTCAGAATAAAGCCTCTGCACGTTTTCTAGTGATGACTTAAAGCCAAAGTTCACTCACTGCAATGTATACCACTGACTGTGCTGACTTTCTTACTCATTCTCGGGCTGTTTAATACGGATATTGCTTCCAGTTTTGTGCTACTTTAAACAATAATGCAACTACCATTCTTTTAAAAGACTCTGACACGTAAGTCAAATTTTCTTTAGGGTTATAATGATGGCAGACAGTCGCATTTGCAGCTTTACCAGAGAGTGACAAGTTGCTTTGCAGACTGGTGAAAACAGGTCATCCCTACCTGCCTTCACGCCACGTGTTTATCAGCAGGCTGTATGGGCAGATCTGGCTTTCATTCTTTACCTTTCTCTTGAATATTTAATTATCCAGTAGTTTTGAAGTTGTATTTCATTCCATGTTAAGTCTTCTTCACCATTAGTAATTGTGCTGGTTGGTTTTTGTCAACTTAATACAGACCAGGACCTACCTGAGAAAAGGAAATATTAATTGAGAAAACGCTTCTGTAGGATTGGCCTGTAGGCGAGTCTGCAGTGAATTTCTTGATTCATGGTTGACATGACTGGACCCAGTCCACTGCTGGCACTGCCGTGTCTCGGAAGGGGGTCCTGGGTTATATAAGAAAGCAGGCTGAGCAAGCCAGGGCTAGCAAGCCAGTGAGTAACAGTCTTCCGTGTCCTCTGCTTCAGCTCCTGCTTCCAGGTAGGTTCCTGCTTGGAGCTCCTGCCCTGTCTTCCCTCAGGATGGAGAGTGACCTGAGAGTTGTTTGGTGAAATAAACCCTTTCTTTCCCAAGTTGTTTTTGGTCATGGTGTTTTATTACAGCAATAGAAACCCTAACTAAAACAAAAATCTTCAATTACTATACTCTACAGTGAATAGCAAATCGCATAATTAATTGACATCTTAAAACTATTTTCCACAGCCACAGCTGCCTTATATGCACCATGTCTCCTCTCTGTCCTCAATTAGGCTAGGAGTAAATCTCAGAAATACTCTCTTAATTTCCTTATACCTAGAAATCTTCCGACTTTTACCTCTTCTTCCGTTAGATGAATAGGAAGAGGCACACCCACTAGTTTTAGACATATTTAATTGTGCCTCTCATTTTCTTTTGACCTTTCTCTAATTGACAGGTCTGTTCTAACTTCAACTGTTATTACTTCGCAAATGATCTGCCTATTCTGTGTGATAACTTTACAGTTTTATTTTTATTTATCCTTGGTACTATTAGAGGTCTACTTTCTAGTGTCAAGCATTCTTCATGGTGTTTGATTGAATCCATGTAAGAAGCCTCTGTGCTTTGGCAGACACTCTGCAGCTCCTTTAGAGTCTTCCTGTTGCACACCTACAGTTAACTTCTTTCTCCTCTAACTTGAAGATGACTTTTCTTCTCTAGGAACTTGTCTCCTCCTAGAATTCTTGAAAACAACCCCTGGCCTTATAATGCTTTTATTTTTGTCAAATGTATTCTGTCACCTGCTTTCCAGGAGTAACACGATTATAGAGTTTCCTAGCTAAACAACTTCAACCAGTTCTCTCTCACAGCCTTTCGCCATTTAAGTAAGCAGACTACTTCAGAACTTGGCTCTCCATAAAACGGTCAAATCACTATTTTCCAACTTGATGCATCCTTGACTTGCCACCACACGCTACCCTTGCCTTCACCACGCCCATACTCTTTTCTGGAGGAAGCATCTTGAGGTGACCCCAGAGGAGTCTCATCTGATATATAATCACCGTCCAGGGAAGCTAGGAGCTGTGACTTCCTTCTGGTTCATGGAATGTGGAAAATGTGATAGTTGTCCCAAAGCAGCTGGATATCAGTTCATCAGAAAAGGAGAATATGCTAGATGGGTCTGAGTTAGCCAGGTGAAACACTTTCAAAGAGAGACGCTGTTGCCAGGGCATCACTTTTAATGGCCTTGAGGAAACATATGCCTATGAGTTCTATAGTCATAAGAAATAGCACCCTACAACCCTGTGTGTAGCTCACTGGATAGAAGCCTGGCGAGACCCCTGCAAAAAGTCTGCTAAACTATGCTGGAACTCCTAAGTAGGGAAGCTGAGACGGTAACCGGATTGTGTTTGAAGCCTCTGCCTTTGTGGTGCTGGTTAAGCCGTGTTAGAAAACCACTACTCCGGTCCTTCTCAGCATCCCAAATAGCTACCGTTGCATCGTAGAGGTTTGTTTGATTCTATTCGCATCATGAGTTCCAGCTGCTGTGGAGGTAAGCTGTGAATACGCCTTGTGAGAGAGTTAATCACCGTTGTCTTAACTCCTCAAAATAAAGCTTTTTTGGTAGATGAGGCGTGTTAAGTCGTCTCTTTCGATTATCAGGAGATTGAGATACATGGAGTACTTGCTGTGATTCGTGTGTCAGAGGGTCACGTGCTGAAAGGTTAGACTGCGCAGAGTGTGAGACTCAAGCAGTAGAACTCTGAGAGGCGGAGTCTACAGGAAAGTAGTTTACAGAGCCAACTCCCAGGTATGCGTGAATGCTAGATGTGCAGAGTGAGTTAAATCAAGTAGGGGTCGATTTATCACCACAAGAGCAGGTTGTCATAAAACAACGAGCCTACATTTCCCCACTTCTTGTGTCTCCCTACACCCCCACAATCATATGACCACTCATCCCACAGCAACTGAATGCCATCTGCCCCGCAGCCTTCACCACATCCTACAGGACTCTGCTCTCCAACCTCTAGAATTGTGAGCTAAATAATATCTTTTACCTTATAAAATACCCACACTCAAGTATTTCGTTACAGCAGCGCAAAAAGGCTGTGACCTATTAGCTTTCTTATCCCGACTTTATTTTCACTTTTCTGGCTCCATCTCATATGAGTCAGTTTCCCTCCATTCCTTGTACAACCTTGCCATGCTGCTACTGCCCTTCAGGAACAGGCTGGAGAGTCCTTGGCTTCTTTCCTGTGTGTTAGATGCAGTTTTGTAAATCAGGCGTATTCCTCTTTCTTGCCTTGCACCTGGTTTTGTAGGTCATGCTTCGAATCATTTCATGTCTTCATTCTAGCTACTAACTCCATTGATATTTTGTCCGGGTACTTAACTGTGTATTTAAAGCTTGGCAATATATTCACATTTAAAAATGCTCTAACAGGGAAAATGAAACAAAAGTGTAATATACTAAAATCGAAATCTTCTCAGAACGTTTTCTCACCACACCAAAGGAACTCTTGTCTCCTATTAAAATTCATTCTTTTTCAGATTTTCAATTTCTTTAAATCTGAGTGAGGAAATTATACCATATATTGTTAAACTTATCATTACATGAGTTTTAAAGTACTTAATAGAATTTTTTTCCTTAAGAGGCTCAGTTAAAATGCTTCTTTGTCCAAGAACAGGGAGAATTTTAATCTTTATCAAAGTAATGACAATGGAATAATTCAAGAAGAATAATG